>ML809290.1:116903-129660 GCA_009831015.1 Picea engelmannii | reverse complement strand
TAAGTGGTATCAGAGCTAAAGTTCACTTGTAGACAAAAAGTGAAGAAGGAGATAGAGTACCAATGCTCTGTAAATATTGTTGCATGGCGTGCAACAATTGATAGATAACCAGGAGGGATGAAGTCATAAAATATGACTAATGAAGTCCATGAGTGTGGTCGAAGAGGAGACCACCAGTAGAAGAGTAAAGAAAAAATTGACAAGGAGATTGCTCAGATAAGAGTGAGAATGGAACAACTCACATTTAAAATGAAGAAGGATGCAAGAGCACATTGGGTGTATGAATGGCCCATGAAGAAGAGAGTGAAATGTCCAGTAAAGCAATTTTTGGCCAGAGGACAATGAAGGATGATGAGAAGGTGGCTGAGGCATACTGAAAACCTCAGTGAACCAGAGGAGGAACTGATTCACATCTGTGAACCAAAGACTACAAGAAGTATCAAAGACGAGGAGGAGAGGAGTTCAAATGAAGATCTCTTAAAATTCCAAGTGGGAAATGAGATGGGATTGATATATCTCATAGACTGCTAGGTGGGCAAAAGAGAAGTCCCAAATTTCTAGGTGGGTAGGGAGAAGGAGATGAGACTACCTGAAAGTCTCGGGAGCTCATGAGTGAGTTCATGTCAGTAAGGAGTGCCGATTGATGGAGATTCATGTGGATTTGCAGACCATGTGAATGAAGATGATGACAAGTTAAAAACTTTCACCATCCAAGAGGAGGATCAGAGGATCCTTCTGATTATTGGAGGGATAAAGATATTCCTACCAAAAAACTAGGTAGAGGCCAATGCACACGATGAAAGTGTAGCAGAAGAAGAAATACAACCAACAAAAACTGTCAAAGAGGAAGAAATGGAGCAGACACTAATGTCTACCCTAGCAAAAGGAGAAGAGCATTCAACTGAATTTATCAAAAATTTCAGCCAGGAAGTCGAACAGGAGATGAATGTAGCATTGGACCTTACAGAAGAAGAGGAAGCATACATCATGGACTTTTCTGATCTATATGAAGAATTGGAAGCCCTAGAGAGAAGGGTAATGGTGCAAAGCTTGCACATCCAACAGGTCAATTTGGAGACAGATAGAGGAGCATACCAGCCAGAGAAATGATTGGAAGGAGTTGGAAACATGCCAACACAAGAAGAAGCCGAGCAACAACTTAGTGTTGAGACTGAAGGACTACAATTTGCAGTAGAGTGGAAACTCAATGCCACAAGGGGATATAAATACATCATGGGAGATTGAGTAGATCTTCCCACTAATAAGAAGGAAGAGTTGCAGCAAAGAATACTGCATAAGAAGAGCCAACCACTGGAGCAGCTGGACAGAGTAATAGAAGAGATCAAGAAGCTGATGTTGAGGTCAACAAAGCAGTCAACAAAGGAGAATTTAATAGAAGAGAGCCTTCCATAGTAGTAAGGAAGAATCAGAAGAAGAAAAAGCAGCAGCAACAACAACATAGTTGGAGAGGAGCAAGATGACAAATCCAAAAGAGAAATTGGGATCTGGGTGGATTTCAACACTAGAGAAGAGGAGCTCATGTTTTTCCTAGAAAGGGATTATGATGAAGGAGCATCACTCTACCTCAGCAAACGCGCCAGCACGCTAGCACACAACTGCACAATGGAGAAAGGGAGAGGCATTAAACCTCCCATTTTTTTAAATTTGAAATAATCCTATACATATTTTTGTGCTGAAAGGTTGTAAATGCCGGGCCATGCCTTTGTACAGGTAGTGGTTGGATTTCATTTAAAGGGTTGCTTGTAGCAGGCCCAGATCGTGGTCAGGTCTGGGTAAACATTTATGAAAAATTAAATGTAATAGATGAGGTTAGGTGAGAGAGGACGAGCTTGCAGAGCCCCTCTTTTGTAAGGAGATATTGTATCAGATTTCATAAGGAAGATAGACAAAGAATGATAGAGAGGTCTGGGTAGAGAGGCCTTAGAGGTAGAATAGTTCTGAGAGAGAGACCTTGAGAGAACTGGGACTTTGTTAGAGTCCAATTTTTGTAAATCATCTGTATAGAAACACAAAGATAATAGAAAAACAATTTTTCCTGCATATCAAGTGTTTATTTGTTTCATGAATGAATTCTGTAGACGTATGATAAGATTTATTTACAGTAGGAAGATATATTTCATTTATATTGATTGAGTTCTATTGTATCATTTTGGGTTCTTTAGGCTGTGCTAGGAGTGCACAACAAAATTTTGGAAGTTCTATAGCCAGCACAAAGAGTGTGCATCTAAATCTCTCTATTGAGTTCAGAGGAGAACGTGCTAGGAGGGCACACCAGGATAGTTTGCAGACTCAAGAGGAGCCCTGGATTTACTGAATACTCTGGAGGGAAGATTGTGAAGAGGAGGGCACAAAGAGATAGAATCACTGAGGATTTTGTAGAGCTCTGCCAGGTGGGAATTGAGCAAGTGCAAGGAGTGCACAAGAGGACTCTATTTCGACTTCTGCGAGAAGAGAAGTGTCAAGGATAAGACACTCACAGAGTTACTGAATACTTTGTCAGCTCAACAAGGAGTGCTTGAGCATAAGTCGCCAAGAGGAAACTTATATCCCTTCAAGGAGTGAAAGGGTTGATACAGAGTTGTTGAATACTTTGGAAGAAGACCTGTGCAAGGAGTGCACCAGGCCAACACTCGGACGATGTGTTGAAAGACAACCAGTCGAATATTGGTCAGAGCAGAAGGAGTGTGCACATAAAGAACTTGTTTTAATTTCCAAATCTCAGGAGGTTAAGCGCAAAGTGTGCCAGGTGGAGCACTCGAATTCTTATAAAGAAGATGCAGAAGGGTGAGTCCCTTAGAGATTGAGCAAGTTGAAAATCTCAAAAGAGATAGAATGAAGCTGCATGTAGAGCACATGTGTGCACAGGACCAAGGTCGAGTTTCATTGCCAAAGCTCAAGAGGGAGAACACAAATAAGACCCAAATTCACCGGGCTCACAGAGGAATCAAAGGTCGAGGCCTTTGAACGTTGGAAATATTCCAAGTCGGGGAATAAAGACAAAGCTCGGGAGGAGGAGCACAACAACCGTAGATCAACTGTAGAGGAGAAGATCTAGATTGTTGAATCTCACGTCCAGAGACCCAAAAGAGCACACATGTGGAGATCATATCTGGACTGTAGGATCTGGGCACGTGGGCCAACAGCCGTTGGATCCAGAGGAACATGCACAAGGTTTAGACCCTTTGGAGTTGCACATGAGAGTGGATATCACGAAACATGAAGTCCCAAAATCATTGGGGCCATCCATCGTCAGAGGAAAGTTGGTAGCAGATCAACATTTCGCTGACTCGTGACTCAGAGAAGTCAAAGATAGATTTATAAGAACTCACGAATCACGAAATCACGATTTGATATGAGCTGTTGGATGGAGAAAGATCATGAGCCGTTGGATCAAGAAAGATCGAGAGCACGCACGAAGGTGGCGCTTCCTCCTTAACCAGGCCGAGGCCATGGAGCAAGTGTAGGGTGGAAAAATTCACCTCCAACGACCCCTGGTTGTTATTCCTTGGGTTAGAAAACTAGGCAATGAGAGCCAATTGGAAGGGGGAAAGTTTGTTGTGCCTGGAGAGGGCACTATAGTACCGCACAACCCTCTTAGATTTCTCTCTTTCTCTGGGCATGCTGGGAAAAGTGTGGAGGTCTATCAACAAGGAGGTAGTGAGAATTTTCTTGGGAGAGCTTGAAAGGGTCAAGAGAAGAGAGGCATTGGTGAAATTGCAGAGAAGAATCTTGCGGGGGCCGAGCGAGTGGTGAAAATTCACTAGATGGAGAAAAGAAGCAGTGAAGCCAACACAATTGCAGAGGGCGATAGAGCTAATGAGCGGGGTGATGGGAGGGTAAGGGGAGAGAGCACTCGTGAAAAATACACAGAGGACGACGATGAATAAGCTCCTAGAGGAGCCAAAGAGCATGAGCTAGGGCATAGGGAGAAAGGATGAATGCACCAGGGAAATTTCCCTCTTATTATTGCATCCCCATGAGTTGACAAGCCCCATAGCCATTAGAGCCGAGTTGAAAACCACCCTAGGCCTGGTATGCCTGGTCTGGCTTGCTCGAGTGACCATTGCACACTACCATTACTGTCCATAGGGTGTGAGCCATGCAGTGGTTATGGGCTCTGGACTGGCAGCCAAAGTTAATAACTCCCTTGGCCATTAGGTTCCATGTGTCCGCTGACGCTGACCAGGTAGCATCCCATCTAGGGATACATAATCATTATCTTAATAAAATATATTATTTTTATTTATTGCAATTAATTAATCATTTTATTAAAATATATTATTTTTATTTATTGCAATTATTTAATCATTATATTAATATAATATATTATTTTTAAATACATCTATTGATTTTTTATTTTAGTTTAAAGATCATAATATATTAAAATTTATTTATATGTGTTGGTCTTCCCGATATATAGGAAATAACACAAGAAAAAAAAGACTAAACTTTATAGTTAAAGTTATTTCAAAAGGTAATAAAATAGGTTTATCTTACTCTTGTTTCATATATACATACTTATATGATATATTATATGATATATGGTATAAAAAATAAAAGGGATGCGAAGTTAGTAAGCATATTTATTTCTCAATTAATTAACTATTATGTTAATAAAAGATTATAATAAAAAATATATAGAAAAATAACTTATATTGTTGGACAACTGAGAGGGGGGGGTGAATAAGTTGTTACTGTTCTTAGACAATTATTTCCATTTTAAACTCTTTATAGAACACTCAATGATGATCACAATAATGCAGGGAAGTAAGAAATATAATATTCAACATGAATCACACACATGAAATATACATAGACACCTATTTCTTGAGGAAACCCATAAAGGGAAAAACCTCTTCTTCTTGATATGATAAGTAGTATTTATTTTTTGTACATAATCATTCTTATGAGCACCAACTACTTTTGAGTTTACCACCTCTGTTTTACAAGCAACAACTTGCTGAGAGCACCAACTCTCTGAATTCTCTAGCACCCACTAGAAGGAAGCACCAACTCCCTAAGTGTTCCAACACCAACGGGATGGAAGCACCAACTTCCAGTTACACAGACACCAACCCGTATAATAGAGAACAATAGTTCTCCCTTGCACCTCCTTGCCACCCTGGTTTTTCTTGATGCAACCAGATGGCAGCTACAACTCCCTGTGTTCAAGAACCCACTTGAAAATCCGAGGAAAAAAATCCTCCCTTGCACCACCCTGAAATATAAATCTTTGCTTTCTGAAATTTATTATAGTGATACATTATTTAATCAATGGCTTACCGGTCTCATCATTGTTCTTCTACACTGCTCTACTCTACCTACATCAATGTCTTCCTTCTCACATCTTCTTGATATTTTTGTTCTTCTTCTTTGTCTCTGTATGCGCACCTCGTCTTTCACTTCCTCTCTCATATATGCATTTCTATTCTATGTCTTTCTTCTATGTTTTATGCTCTGTGCACCATTGCCATTCTCTGCGCTATGCCTCTTCTATTTGGTTCAGCTGCTGTGCATAGCATGCTTCTACCCGCATGAATAATTCTCAACAAAAGCGAACATCTCTTCTCTATTCTATGTATATTTATCATGCTAAGTCCTCTGCCAAATCATACACCTAACTATTCGTCCTCTCTGGCGACTATGCTAAGTCTGTTCTTCATTAGTGGTCGTTATCCTGAGATTATTTGGATTCTGTGGCAGTTACAGTCTTCAATTCTTTTCCATCTATCAATTGTCTCTATGAGGAGTCTTCATTCTACTAGAAGTTAGTTCAATACTCTTCAGCTTCTCTGGCGATCACCCTGCAGCTCCTCGAGTTCTCTGGCAGATACAATCACTCCTTTCTAGAAGTTATTGAGAAAACATCCGTGCACTCATCACTTACTGAGAAAACTTCACAGTGGGATCTAGCTTCGTTTCTTGATATGACCTTGGGCGATGGTCTCTTGCGACCACGTTATTACGGGCACGAGCTCTCTTCTTGTTAGCCCCTTGTCACATGTGACCTTAGGCTACATACTTGCGTAAGTGAATGATTGAGGGGGTGATCAAGAGTGGTTTGGGATCAATCGCTTTTCTCCCTGCAATCCTCCTCCACTTGCCATGTACCCTTTCTCCAAAACTGTGGTTTCAATTGCGGTCCGCCTTCAACATTTTAAAGTTCATGCAACTTCAATCCCCACAATGCGATAAGATTATCGATCTCATGATCTTGACGGTGCTCCTACACAGACGGTTCAGATTTGTTCTTTCATGATTTGCAGATAATATCTAACCTACCTAAATCAATCACTATGGTGTACTTCATGATCTGGGATCAAGAGTTTCTAATCTCAAATCTTGCTTTTCCCATATGACCATCTTCCGTTGTAGAAGATCTATTGACACATATCTCCCTAAATCTACAATCAGGATCTCCTCCGCGAGTCTGGCCTTCAAGACTTTCAATTCTCAAACTCCGCTTGCTCCTATAGAATTTCACCCAGAGTCCACAATCTAACGACGCGTGGTCTTCTCGAATAATTGGTCACAATCCCTTCGGGAATTCGGGGTTGGAAAATCTCAACTTTCCAACCTTTCAACCTTCCTTTGCTTTTTCTCAGAGCTGACAATCCGACACATGTCCCTTTCAGATCAATGGTCACGATCCTTTCATGTCTCCGGACTTCAGAATTCTCAAGTCTCAACTGGAAATCCTTGAAGTGAGAGTTCTCTGAAATCTCAGATCATTTGACATGTACTCCCCTTGACGATCAATGATTGATATTTGTCTTCGATGCTTCAGGACTTTAGGCTGATCGCTGCTTCATTCTCCTCTAAAGTGGTCACCTACTAAATAAGTCATAGGCGGTGGAGATCGCTTCCTATTGGTTAACACTTCCACTTACACTGTCCTTCCACTGTACTAGATCAATGATTGAAAATGCACCCGAAGTGATCTTCAGATCAGATGACTTGTATACTCTTTGAGACTTCGACATTCAGGACTTCGGGACTTAGGGCATATGCTGGTGGTAAAAATCCCGTAGTGACGTCACTTACTTACGTCACTTGATGATGTGTCATGAGCCTAATAACTGCCACATGTCACTCAGATTTGTGATTTGAAATGCCGAATCAACTTGACACTTGTCATTGTCTGATTGGACCACATGTCTTTGCTGACGTAGTCTTGATGACATGGATCCTCGTTCACTTCAGGACTTCGGCCTTCGAGACTTCGGGTATTTCGACTTTTCAAGTCGCCAATTCTTCTGAAGTGAGAATCCCCGAACAATAACCTCCTCGCAACTTTTAGAACCAAACTAAATGTTGTTCATCGATCATGTTCTTAGATTGACGACTTGATATTTCTGCAATGCTTCTTTTATATCTTATCTTGTCCTTCCACTTTAAGATGATTTGATAGTTGACGTTTACTCCAGTGCTCCGGGCTTCGGGGATTTCAAATATCAAAACGAAAAATCTGAAGTGATATTTTTCTGGAGCTTAACCTCCTCGCATATTTATACCCGAACTAAATGTTGTTCATCGAACATGATCCTAGATCGATGGATCAATCTATCTGCAATGCAACTCTTCTGGCTTATCCTGTGATTCCACTTAGAATGATCCAACAACTGACAAAAATTCACATAAATGAGATCTCATATATTTTACCTCGCTTATCCTATCCTTCCACTCGAAAGTGATCCGACGGATGACTAGAATTTGGGTTTGATTCAACGACTGACGGGTATTCAAATAATCAAATTCTCAATCATTTTTCCCCACTTATCCTATCCTTCCATTAATTCAATCTAATAGTTGTTGGTCCTCTGGATTGGTTATCCAACGACCACTTTCTCTCTTCCTCCTGAGCTTCTAATCTCTCTGACTTAGATTATTTTCTAAGTGTTCACGGGTCTCGACCTTTGCTCCTCCTACGAGTTCATCTATTGGACCTCGTCTGCACTTCTGGAAACCGCTATCTCTTCTGAGATTTCTTGTCTTCTGTTTCTTGTTTTCCATCACTATTCTTGCCATCAATGACAAACACTCTCTAGCTGTAATCATGCCAAAAATCTCCCCCTTTGGCATTTATGGAAACCTTGAACTGCACTATTAGAATGCACTGTTCTACTTAGACCTCCAACTATAGCATCCTAACCACACCTTTTCTCCCCCTTTGACATCAATGTCAAAGAAAACACACTCCCCTTGAGATGTTGTAGTAGCTTTCAGAGGTATCAGATATTCAACCAACACAAACTCCCCTTAACAGGATGGAATCTCTTATTTGAGTCCTGCAGAGTATTTGTATCTAACTTAGAGTCTTCTCCTTCTGATTCTTGGACCTGTTCATCTTCAGCTTCAACTGTGTCCTCTGTATTAGACTCAATATTTCTCACCTCTCTTACTGGGATTATGTAATCTCTCTTGATCCCATGTTTATTAGAGGATTCCTTGAAATCACTTGACATAAATTCTCCTCCTCTATCTGATCTTACTGCCTTTAACCTGCTGCCTCTTTGATTCTCAATTAAAGATTTAAATATTTTAAATTTCTCAAATGCTTCAGTTTTTCCTTTGAGACAAGCAATCCAAGTGAGTATGGAGTAATCATCAATGGTCAACATGAAATAGTTTTCCTTCCCTGTGCCTTCTTGTCTTGATGGTTCACATAAATACATATGAACTAATTGGAGTGGTTTCTCCGTTGAAGTAGAGCTCTTTGGATTTAAACCGTGTCCTGGTTAGTTTTCCTACTTGGCAGGGTTCACACACAAAATCTAGTGGCTTTGATAATTTTGGAAGATCTTTTACTGCCTCAAGATTTTTGAGCTTGATTAAGTGGTCAGAGTTTAGATGTCCAAATCTACTATGCCATAGCCAACTTTCATCATGTTTACTTAGATGACACTCTTTTCTATCTTTTTACAACACATATACATTATTATCTGTCCTTATTCCTTTAGCCACCACTTGTCCTGAGTTTACAGAGTTTATATTACAATGTTTGGAAGTAAACACCACTTCACATATGCTGTCACACATTTGACTTACACTAAGAAAATTATGTTTCAACCCATCTACTAGCAGAACATCCTCGGCTTTTCCTTTACCATTACTCAAACTCGCCATCCCTTTACCCTTGATTTTACCTGTTTCATCATTTCCAAAGGTTACATTTCTTGTTTTTCTTTTACTTATAGACAAAAACTTATCCTTGTTTCCAGTCATGTGCTTGGAACATCCACTGTCTATATACCAGGGGTCTTTTTGTTTTCGAGCTAAAAGTACTAGACCACATTTTTCACTATCTTTCTTTTTCCATGTGCTGGCATTTCTAGATAAGGGTTTTATCCTTGGATCTACCTTGTAATTCTTCAGATGGAAGTTTTCATCTTTGTGGCCGAAGTTATGACAGTTATAACATTCGAGCTCATTGTTCAATAGGTCAAAGTGATTGGTGCTATGATGTCTACTCATTGGCTGTTTAGTTCTATGTTGTAGAGACTATTTATTTCTTGACCTCCTCAGTTGCATGTCTCTAAACTTAATTTGACAATTTGCAATCTTATGACCAAAATTAGAGCAGTAAAAACAGTAACCATGGAAGAAATTTTGGTACCTGAAGGATGGCCTTATTCTTGGCATTTGTTGCTCAATCTTCTGATATCTTTGTTTTTGGTCAGCGATCATCTTGTCTTTATTAGATTTTGGTGGCATAGTAATCACATGGTCTGATTGTCCACTGACTTGGAACTTGATCATTTTTACTGGCTCTTTGCTACCTGAACCACTTACATAACCTAAGCTAGTCTTCAACAAAGGAGATCTTTGTTTTCTCAGAATGTCGTTTAGTTCTGCTGAGGCTTTATGTTTGGAATATTTTGGAGATACAATGCTTTAAACACCTAGATGACAGGAAAAGCACCCAAGGACATGTTTTTCACCTGGGCACGAACCTGATTTCATGGGCATCAAAGAAGATGCCAATTGTATCAATATCTTCTGTCGAGGCAGAGTATGTCGCTGCTACCTTAGCTTGAAAGATATGTCACATACAGAAAATGATCCAACTCCTATCTTCTATGAAAACACCTCAGTAAGTGCTCTATCCAAAAATCATGTGTTTCATAAGAAAAACAAACACATTGACACTCTCTTTCACTTCATCCGCGAGCTAGTCAATAATGGTGATATTGCACTTCAATTCTGTGGCTCTCGAGATCAGCTCGCATATATCTTCACAAAGTCACTGGGAAAATCCATTTTTGATTTTCAGAGACAACACTTGGGCATCATCAGTGCTGATGTTTGTAACTGTTGAGTTTAAGAGGGAGTGTTAAATATAATGTAACCTCAACAGTCTGACTGTACACTGCCAGCTGTACTATCATTTCCTGATGTTCTTGATTTGCTTGAGCCTATTTAGCTCAACTATTTTCCCTTTTCTCAATGTACTCTTTTCTTCATTTACCTAATATACTAAATTCTATTTCTACTCTACTCGTTCTCTGTATTCTCTGCTTCTCATTTTATCAAAGAATTCACTTTCCTGCAATTCAATCTCACTTCTCCCCCGTTGGTTATAACTCCAACACTCCCCAACTTCACCATTGAGGTTTCAAATGCTTTGAAGAAGGCATTCTCATCCCTTGCGAATCTCTTCACGATCATATTCGTTGGGTTCTCCATAAACAATGCCTAGTCGGAGCCAAACACTCCCTTTCCTTCCATCAAATGTTTGAAGTATGCATTGTCAAACTGGTTAGCAGTGGAGTCCAGAAAATCCCCTGCGCTGCGATTGTTGTTAGCCTGAGGGCACACCGTGCGTAAGCTCTATGCAAACTATGGCTCTATGGTTGGATCCACCTTTAAGTGTAGTGTTGAAGTTATGAAGTCTGTTCTCAAAGGAAGAGCAGTGAGAGAAGCCCAATGTATGCCCACCTGTTAATGCCAATTCATAACTCAATTAAAATTCCATTAGAGATAGAAGTTACAATGTAGGGTTACCATACTTTCATCATTTCATGGTAATTTTGGATCTGTTGACTTTCCAAAACAGATTACAAAAATTGTGAAATGTAGATGTCGATAATATTTGAGTTGAAAGGCACACACGTCTCATATATCGAATATATACATTTAGAAAAACATACTACTGGATTTGTTTTTATCTCCAATTTATTAAACTCAACTTCTCTGGACAATTAAGATTAGAATTGAGGAGTATAAATAGAAGAGAGGGCTCTAAGTACCTGACAATGCGACAAGATCACGGACAGATAGTCCACGGAGGGAAAAGCTTTGAATGAGCTGAGAAACGTTGAAGGTGGGGGCTGGAAAATTCCTTGTATCATTTGCTCTGGAGATAGGTCCATCCTTTCGTCCTTTGAGAACGTCCCAGCTTGGACCCCCTGTCTACCAAATCAATAATTCAATTAAGCATACGTACATGTCTAACCTATTATCACAACTATTGGGAGGATATTATACCAGAACTACAACATCTCTGGCAGTGATTGCAAGAATGTCAGCGCAGGAAACAGTTTGTGGGCAAATGGACTCAAGCTTCATCTTGGCATCATCTAAAACATAGAAGGCACGGAGTGAGACGTTGGGTGGCGCATCTTTCTCTGCTTGATCACTTGGAGTGGAGTCTAACAACACCGATGCATCGCACCCCTGCACTCATTTACGCCAAGGCCAATGCCAATACCCAACCGTAGCCATTTTGGTTTAAAAAAACTAGAAATCAACTAACTTGAATTCATATTAATCTTCCATTTGTTGATGTGTTAACGGTCCAAATAGATTACAAAACGTTGATGGTCCAAATAGATAACAGACATGGATAATTTTATCATTCTGCTCGAAGTCAATGAATTCATACGAGTTAACTATGTTATCAAATTAGCATCATGTCTTTAGTGTCCAGACTTATACAAACCCTCTAAATTATATATTTTAACAAAAATTCCATATTCTATTCTACTCTAATCCGAGAAATGTGCAACTGACATGATTTTTATACTTACAAGCTCTACAGTTATCAGGAATTCGATGAAATGCTAGTGGGAGCCAAGCCTGAGCTAAATGTGGTTAAACACATTGAAAACTTTTGGATTCAGCTGGGAAATGTGATTAAAAAAATTGAAAACTTTTGGATTCAGCTGGGAGATATGAACCTATGCTGGTTAACTATGATATCAAAATATAATGCAAATACCCGAATGAAGCAGTCATGGAAGTGCATTCGTAGAATGCGAGCAGGGATTTTAGGGTCGAACTAGGTGGCGTTGCATATGGTATCCCTTATCACAGTCTCTGCACTTGGGCACGTTTGCTTGTAGTAATCCTTGCTCAGGACAGTCAAAGCATTGGCCCGACCAGATCCTGATCCGATGCAGATGGAAATGATTATCAGCAGCAGCACCATCGAGCCCTCTGTAATTGTAACAACCATATTGAAGAAAAACAGTTCTGCCGCTAAGCTGAGTGAAGAAATGGAGCAATGCCTATGTTGGAAGATATCATCCAGATATAGCTGATATATCGGAATAGAGAAACAGTTAAATCTTCATGAAGGAAGCTTGGAAACAGTTCTTCAAAGTCACTCATCATATATATATTTTGTTAAATTATGTACCAAGGCAAGTGTTTCTCTTCCCTAGGCCCTAAGGGGGAGAAATTGCCGAATATGGGTCTTAGTCAAATTAATTTGTGAGATGCAAATTAAAAGATA
>ML809290.1:88121-99003 GCA_009831015.1 Picea engelmannii | reverse complement strand
TCTCTTGTGTTTTCCAAGTATGCAAGACTCACATGGGGGAATTTGCTCTTTAAAGATAGGTAGACCTTTGACCATGGAGTTTTTCTGAAGAAGACTTAGAATCTGAAATGGTAGATGTCCAAATCTTGTATGCCAAACCATTGATTCATTCATGGTTGATGCACTCTGTGCATAAGGTTGATTCATATTTGCAGTTCTGAGGGTAAGGGGAAACATCTTATTAGGAGTCATAAGGATTTCAGAAATCAATTTTCTGCTAGGTTTTCTATCATAGATTTTGCAAGATGCTCCCTCAAAAAGTACCTTATATCCTTTTTCAATGAGTTGTCCTACACTTAACAAGTTATGTTTCAAGTCTGGAACATGGTAGACATTACATATGTCTTTCTTGACATTTTGTTTAGTAAGAATAGGAACAATTCCTTTTCCTTGAATTTTGACTAAATGATCATTTCCAAGAGTAATGTCAGAGGAGATTGAAGAATCAAGGCAAGAAAGTAATTCTTTGTTACCTGTCATGTGATTGCTACATCCACTATCCAGCAACCAGAGATCTTTAGGTTGTTGTTCAATATTGTGGCATGAGAGAAACATACCTCTTGAGGTGTCTCCTGTATGATTTGACACATGTGCTCTGCCTGAGAGCTGATCTGCCTGCTTCTTCTTGCACTCAGATTCATAGTGCCCATACTTTTTGTAGTAATAACATTGTATGCTAGTTTTGTCATTAGACCTTCTCCCTCTGCCTCTTTGAGGCTGGAAATTTTGATGTTGATATTGTTGTTGATATCTTTGACTTTGGAAATTCTGATTTGGATATTGTTGTCTGTTCCCTCCACTGGTATGAGGGTTACCTTGATTGTTCCCTCTTCCTTGGTGACCTCTGCTTCTTCCTCTGCCTCTCCCTTTGCTGAAGGAGAATTGAGTTTTGAAGGCATTTGAGATTGACTCATCTGTGAGATGTAGTCTAGTCTCATGTGTCATCAGAGAACCAATTAGTTCATCTGTTGAGAATCTTGACAGATCCTTGGATTCAAGGATGTCTGTTACAACCATTTCAAATTTCTTGGGTAGACTTCTGAGAATTTTCTCAACAATTCATTGATCAGTGATGGTTTCACCAATCAGTCTGATATGATTCACGATTCCCATGACTCTGGTCATGAACTGATCCACTGTTTCGGACTCTGTCATCCTTAGAGTCTCGAATTGCGTCCACAAGGTCTGCAGTTTAATTGTTTTTACCCTGTCATTTCCTTGGTAGGAATATTTGAGGATGTCCCAGGCCTGTTTGGAAGTACCAACGCCTGTGATTTTCGAGAAAATTGAATCATCCACAGAGTTCTGAATCCATAATTTTGCTTTATTTTCTTTGGTCCTCAGAGTTGCCTGGGCAATTTTCTACGCATTTGTCATGGCAGTGAGGGCGGCTGGATCTGGTTCCACATAACCAAGATCCACTAGTTCCCAACATTCTTGTGCTTGCAGGAACGATCTCATCTGAAGAGACCAAAATTCATAATTCTTTCCCAGAAGAATCGGACCCTGAGTTGGTCCTAGATTGCTAGACGACACCATTATCTTTGAATTTAATTTTTTTTTGTAGAAGTACAGAGGAAAAATGGTGTATTTACCTCCGATCGGTGAGATGCCGATGTTCCGATGGCCGATGGGAGCTTATCGGGCTTGAATTGGCCCTCGGTCTCCTTGCAATGTGACCACACGCTTTGTGATAAAGCGCTATGGGCTTTTTCCCATTTTTACCTTTCAAAATGTCGAAAAAACGAAAATTCGCCTTTGGACTTTTCAACGGTCCAGATCTGCTGATGATCGGACAATCCAGATCTTATCGGGATATTGCGAATCGGGATTTCGCGATTTCGGATGACAAGTTCTTCTGAGCCTTTGATTCCCCGATCTTCGATTTTTCGATGGCGTGTTTCCTTTCGGGACTTTCCCGATTCCTCTGATCTTTGCCACGCATCCCAGCAGATGGACGGTCTTATGCTTTCCTCGCGTTTTTGCGGTTTAAACGTGTGACCTCTTGGTCTCTCGAATCCCGAAATGCCGATGACCTTTTCTTGTCGGGACTTTTCCCGAATCGCTTGGATCGCCTCCACGCGTCCTAACAGATGGACGGTCCTGATTTCTCCTCGGGATATCGTGATTTGAAATGTTCCAGACTTCTCGTCTCCTGGATCCGCGATTTGCCGAATCCTGAAAAGCCGATGAACTCGCTTATCGAGACTTTTCCCGAAATCCTCGATCTCTGCCACGCGTCCTGAGCAGATGAATGGCTAGATTTGCATCGGGGATTTCACTGGAAAGAAAACCGATCACTCGTTCTTAGGTTTCGCGATTTCCCGAATCTCGATATGCCGATGGCCCTTTCCTCTTCGGGACTTTTTTCGAGTCCCCGGATTTACGCCACGCGTCCTTGAAGGATGGATGGTCCTGATTCAGCCTCGGGATATCGCGACTTGCGATGCTCCAAGTTCCTGTCAACGTGAAACCCCGAATGTCGATACGCTGATGGAGCCCTCGATGTCCGCCACGTGTCCAGGAGATATGGACGGCTGAGATCTGATCGAGATTTCGTGTATCGTGATTTCACGAGTTGCGAGGTCCCGTTGCAATGGTCTTTGAAAACCCCGAACTCCGAAATGCCGATATGACGATGCGTTGATCTGATGCCACCTGTCCTCTGAAATGGACGGCTGTGATCGTTTCGGGATTTCGCGATTTCGCGTATCGGAGTTTTTGGAGAGCAGATTCTTTCGCTCGTCCAACTCCCGATTCCCGATTTTGCAATGGAATAGGATCTCGCCATGTGTCTCTTGATGGACGGTCAAGATGACGTCGGGATTTCACTGCTTTACAAGTCAAAATCACTCCTGTGCGTTCTAGAGGGTTAAACCTCGTGCACTTTCTCACTGATCCAACGACTGTCGGTCCTTTGCGCAAGATCTAACGGCTGAAATGCTTTCACCTTTTCCGCGCTCTCCACGTCCCTTCTGGACTGATTTCCTGCCTTGGATCTGTTTGCAAGATGAATCTTGCAGCCTTAATGGCTGTTCTTTGTGTGTTTGACGCGATCTTTCCCGAATTTAATGGAATTTTCTCCTGCGGAAGAAAAGATTCGTGAATCTTTCAAAGATTTGAAAGAATTTCATGAATTCTTCGTTCTGTGCTTCAATCTTTAACAGATGTGAGGGAAATTTTCGAGTTCTTTAAAATTTCTCGCCTCCTCCTGCTTTTCTTCATCAATCTTTGACGATTCTTGAAAAGATTACAAGAATCTTTACTGTTTCTTCTTCTGCGTTCTCTTCGTCCAGGATCTTTCGAGCGTTGTACGTTCTGCTTCCTCCGCAAGCTTCTTACGGTGATCTTTAAAGAGTATTACGAACAGTTCTCCAAGCCTTGTGAAAAAGCTGTGACGTGTGCTCTCAAGATCCGTGAGGCTCTGCACTGTGAGGATCGTGTTGCTCTCCCGACTGTGTGAAGAGGCTTACTGTTGAAGCTCTGATACCATGATAAATTGTGAAGCAAAGATAAATGCAAAGAAGAGAAAAACAGAACAGTATATTGAAATGTACGAAGAAGTACAGAATGTACAGAACGTAGAGAACACAATTACAATGCACAATGGTTGAGCTATATATGCTCAAGCAAGACAAAATTAGAAAGTACAACTGTCCAGTACAGCTGGCAGTGTACGGTCATACTGTTGAGGGTACAATATATTTAACAGAGCCGTCCGCCATCCGGTTGTTTGAAAGAAAGGAACCTCGCGTGCAAGAATAGAGGGAGGTTTTGTTGGATGCTTGTGGAGACCTGGTTTAGAGAATGAGCAGCAGAATTCTGTGTGAAAGATTCATCCGGTGAGCATGCAATATAGGGAGTCCTCACGAATTCAATTGCGCTGGAGAAGCTCAGCCAACCAAGATAAAAATAAGTATTTATTATAATTTTACTATAAGTTTTAAAATTCTCCGTAAATCCCACACAGATTTTTCACATTCTAGAGAAACTGATTTGCATAACACAAAGATAAGGTTTACCAGGCACGTGAGAAACCTCGGAGAAGCAACCAGAAATTTATATTAATCGGTGAGGAAGCCAAGCAAGAAGTTTTTAATTTGATTTTCCACATTCTAGAGAAACTGATTTGCATAACACAAAGATAAGGTTTACCAGGCACGTGAGAAACCTCAGAGAAGCAACCATAAATTTATATTAATCGGTGAGGAAGCCAAGAAAGAAGTTTTTAATTTTAAATTTTATAATATGCATAAAAATATGTGCTCTCGGTTATTTAAAAAAAAGTCTTTATTATTTAAAGATTCCTTATTATTTCAAGGAGGTCGTGAGAATTTTTTGGGTTGCTCCTGGTGTGGAGTTATAAGATTTACAATTTGATATAAATCCACAATCTGTAAAATTGCTTGGAGTCATAAAGTTGACGAGTCTCTAAGGCTAGACCATAGATGGATGGAGAGTGTCACATGTAAATGTGATGTTTGAAGTGGATTTGGATGAAATTCTCAAAATGATTGGAAATAGTTTGTTTAGTGTGTTGCTCAAATCTGTCTCTGCTTAATTTTTTCATGGTATCAGAGTGGGTCTGGGCCTCATTCCATCACTGGAAGGCCCAGAGACCCAGGATTATTATTACGAAAGTATCTCCGTTTGAGAGAAGAGGATTCGATTTTGAAACTACTGCTACTGCTGTATAGTAGAGGAAGGTAAGTAAGTGATGGAGATCCTTCCTGCACATGCAAAAGATATGAAGCAGGTGCTGTTCGACGCAAAAGATTAAAAGAAATTCGATTGGAATTTCATGCAGTCGAAGTATACCATCGAGAGTTTCATGCGCTGAGGAAAATGCGTAGAGAAAGCCAAAGCCGATCGAGTGGCGATCAAATTCTTCACAGCTGGTGTTGTGGATCCGACCACCAGAGGTTGTCACCGATAAGTCATCCACCGGACCCCAAAACTTCGAACGATTTGGTAAAGCTCCAAATTTTCATTTATTTCAGTTTTTCTATGAAAAATGGTTGCACGTGGATCATTGTAAATCCCCGAGGACACATTAAAAATGATTGGAAATCATTATAAGGAGGAAGTACGACGACTATTCTATTGTATAGCCAATTCTATTTGGAGAAAACTTCGTTTTAGATGGTTTGAGAAGACGAAAGATTGAGTGGCCTAAGAAAGATGTGGTCACGGAGGTAGAGCTGTTTGTTGACGTAAAGGTTGAGCAAGTGCGATTTGTACTTTATTAAAACTCAGAGAGAGAGGGCATCCGCAACATAAAATAGTGGATCAAGGATAGCGTCGGAATCTTGAGAACCGTAAGCATTACCTTAAGCATTATTTAAAAAGAGGATAAATGAAATGTTTTATATCGAATCTAAAAGAGGTTGTATAAAAACAATCTAAAATCTGAAAAAATGAAAATATGTTGATGACGGGTTTATGAGAATTTAATTTTTACATGTCTTGGAATTTGAAATGTAAAAAGGTATTGACCGTAGCTAACTCAATACCTTATGGTGATGATTCTTATATTAAGAAATTTGCAAAGAGTGAAGAAACTTCAGTGAACAGAAGAAGCAGATTCCAGTTAGGCCAGTAGAGAGCCAGTGAATCAAAGAAGCAAATTCCAATTAAGACAAAATTATTGCCTCTTCCATTATTGAAGAGAAAAAAAATCCATTTTATAGACAACATTTCCGCATTATTGAGCAGTAAAAAATGCATGAAGAAAGTCGCAAAGAAGAAAGATGGGTAGAGACATGCAACAAAATATAACTAAATTTTTGTTTTTTCATTCATCAGCAAATAGATAAGAAATGAATTGTTGTAATTTGAGGGGTGCATGTTCGGTTGTACCCGACACCCCAATAGACACTCCAGTAAGTTTTTTGGTTTAAGTATTTGGAAGACGTTGTGATCTTTGCTATACACAAGCTTTGTTCCCCATGTTTAGTAAGCTTTGATTGAATCAGGCCTACATAGGTATGTATGTGATCATGTAGCATGTATCCTTGGTTTCAAGTAGCATGAAGCGCTGGCCATGATACATCACAACTATTCCTAGTTTCGAGCAGCTTGAGGCGTTGGTCAGAATGAATGTGGTATTAAGTCCACTTTGGTAAAGGAATGTGGTATGTGGTATTAATTCCACTTTGGTAAAGGAATGTGGTATGAAGTCCACTTTGATAGATACAAGGGTGTCTACTCGTAACTTTGGTAAATGAATGTGGTATGAAGTCCACTTTGGTAGATACAAGGGTGTCTATTCGTATGTTAACTTGATGATTGTATCGAAGAATTTGAATGTTTGATTAACAGGGGAAATGTGAGATATTAATCTTAGAGTCAGGACCAAGTGTTAACTTGATGATTGTATTAGAGAATTTGAATCTTTGATTAACAGGGGAAATGTGAGATATTAATCTCAGAGTCAGGACCAAGTGTTAACTTGATGATTGTTTCAGAGAATTTGAATCTTCAATTAACAGGGGAAATGTGAGATATTAATCTCAGAGTCAGGACCAAGTTTTGTTTAAGAGGGAGTGTGAAGTCTATTGCATTATTGTATTGAACGCTGGAGATAAGAATTATTGCATTTGACACTGGTGATAGGAATTATTGCATTGGACACTGGTGATAGTGATAGTTTTTCCCGGATGTAATTAAGGGGGAGTGTTAAGGAAAATACCTAATTACATCCTTAACTAGTTAGTTAATTAATTTACCGTTACAGGAGTTGGTAACTCCGTAACTTCTTGTAACCATATTGTGTAACTATACATGTTCATATTAATAGAATACACATCAATAGTGTAGTTTGTTGCATCAATTCTATCTCTGCTTAATCTTTTCAGGTTTGTCACTACCAAAAGTTGGATATAGTTGAAGGAAGAAGCAATGAATGAATTCTCTTCAAGTATCCCTTGGTCTTCCTCCCTCTACGAAGATGGTACTCCAGTCCCAAAACACCAAATCTTCTCAATGAGGCGGTGGACGGGTCCGTTCCTCATCTTCCGTTTTGACAACTTCTAATTTGGATTCTTAAAAAACTTGAAGTTTGTAGTCGAGAAGATTTATTTAAGAATATTGATTTAAGGAAGATGATAAAGATTAAGGGTGGAGTCACAACTCTCGTCCTTGGTCGTAGGAAGTCTGACCTCTATGACAGTTTGGATTACGCTGACCTCCCAAGCCCACTATGTCGTGTGCATGGATTTTAAGATGGCAAATGTTGACAAGGTTAAATAAGACATTATAATTTTGTTGGTCATAGGAAGTCTGACCTTTGAGTTTGGATTACGCTGACCTATCTAGCTCACTAGCTTGTGTGCATGCATGGATTTTAAGATTTTGACAAGGACAAAGACGAACCTAAGTGGTTGTGCAGAATGAGGCACATCTAAATTTATAGACATGCCCTGTGGAACTAGTATGTGGTTGAGAAACCTCTTATGAATAGGTGGGGTTTCTAAGGTGGATCACCGAGTAAAAAGAGAACCATCCGATTAACCAAATTTAATTAAAAATTTAAATCTTAAATGTAATAAAATTAAATTAAAATTTAAAATTAAATAAATAAAATAAAAAGTGATTTTCATTTAATAAGAAATATAATTGATACTAAAACTAACCAATCGTCTGATCCAAGAAAGAGGTATATTTGCATGGACTAATACAAATTCCCAACATGGGGAGACAATTTGATGTATTAATGGCTTATGGTATTTGATAAACGTCCCTGCAATATCATGGAGGTTCTCTTGAATTTTATTCAAAATTTATGGGATGAGTTTAATCTATGTCTCTATGTCAATTCTTTTGGAATTGAAGAATTCCAAGGGGTTGGTCTTGGATTTTCTCACGATCGAGAAAGCACCAAGAATAATCCATTAAGAGGGCCACCCATCCTAGGAAATTCCTAACCCCCCTTCGTCGAGCCACCTCATCTCAAAGATAGGATTCATGCCACTAGTATTGTGATATTGTCCCTCACATGTAGTCTAGTTCAACATAATGCATTCATGGAATCTTCTCATTGAGAACCATCATATGATGATGTTAGACCACTAAGTGTAGGGTCTTCAAATCAACCTGGATATTTTGGTTCCAATGCACTAGTTTCACATTGGTTCTCTGATTGTGGGAATACTTGTCATATCCCAATAGAGGATGTTATTTAATATAGTTTTTTGGATGAGGTTAGTATGACACATTTTTCTAATATTTTCATTTCTTATGTATTTAATTTTGAAATTAATAAATATTTGGAAAACATAACTTTAAACTATAACTATCTTTGATTTTTTGGCATGTACAACTCCTAACAGATGACACACCTCCCTTCACATGGGAATACACCCAGACTTGATGCAACAATTGCTACAACATGATCCACTAGGTCTCCTCACACCCATGTATTTATGATGTTACATTGTTTCAAATAATTTATATGCTTCATATGGCATGCATTTTCTATTTTTCTTTGTGCCTAGAAAATATTGATATTAGCTTAAATGGTTTTGTGAACATATGCATATTTTTGAAGAAAATATTTCAATGATGATTTTTTTTTCTTGAGCCAACATCTTAATATTATGATTATCTTCTTAATATCATAATTGAGTAATTTGTATCAAATCCTTACAATATCTCAAAGGGGTATGCAAAGGGTTTTTGTTGTTGTGGAACTATGAACTTGGATTGGTTGTTATTTAGGTTAAGATCAATATTTTTACCTATGGAGTGAACACACACAAACACACCAATGGAATTCTAAAATTAGTCAAATAGTCATAATTTTAGGACCAATGAAAAACCAAAAAGTGACAAAAATATATAGATTAAATAATTCTTTGTTGTAGATATTCCAATTGAAGGTTAATTGATTCTTTAATTACTGGTTTTCTACTTAAATGTATGAAATAGTTGAAATAAAAAAATAGAGAAAATAAATAAATAATGGCACACCATCCACAAATAAGCACAAGTTATAACATGGGAAACCCAGTACAAGAGAAAACCTAGCTAGAAGATGAGGTCGCTATGATCTCTTTTTTTCGAATGCAAGTACAAAGAAATAGACACTCTCTATGGAGTTTCCTTTGACACTGTGGCCTATATGCTTACTACATGATCTCTCCTCCTATGTTATTCTCTCAAAAAAATACAACTCACAGGTTCTTTGCTCAACTATGAAACAAATACAATTCTAAAGAGTGGAATCCATTCTAATCCTAGAGACTCGATACTTAACATATCCCAGTAGCCATCTAGGGGTAGGGTTTTGACTTTCTCAACCCTCAATTAGTGATATGGTTTGGACCTTCTAGAATATTCTCGAAAATCCACACATGGCTAGCCCCATATATTTGAGTAAGGGGGGCCTGACATGGAATCCTCTAGTACCATGGTGGTCAATAAGGTAGGTCAACTTGTGGGAGGAATACATTTTTCATATGATCTCTGTTTGAGGGATGCTTTTCATTGTTGGAAAGGTCTGAGAGAGACATACAAAAAACATGAGGACTTGAACGAGGTGTTTCAGTAGCTACAAGGAAAAATTCATTTAGAAGAACGTGACGACAAGGTTTAATATCATTTCCATAATGAATTACTCACAAGTTGGACAAGCTCTATGTGCCTAAAGTTGAAAAACTATAGCTTATCAGATAGGCTCATACCTCCAATGTTGTAGGACATTTGGTGTTGGAAAGACAATTTCCAACTTACAAAGGTACGTGTACTAGCCCAGAATGCAATAAGATGTAGCATGGTGTATTAGAGGATGTATAATTTTTTGTAACATCAAGCCAAGTAACACAAAGAAAGGTCTATACCATCCCTTAAATATACCCACTCGACCTTGGGAAATAATTTCCATGAATTTTGTGGGAAGTTTACCAATAACCAAGAAGGGACATGGCTATCAATTTTGGTAGTTGACGGGTTCAACAATATGTGCATTCTAATGCCTTGTAAAAATATTATTATAGGACAAGAAGTAGCCAACATGTTCTTTGACCAAGTCTGTGTGCACTTTGGGATACCAAGGAACATATATCAGAAACGGATGTACTATATTTCTCAGTGCATTTTGGATTACAATGTGGGAGAAGATAGACACAAAGTTGAATATATCCACAAAAATCCATCCACAAACATATGGGTAGAAATAATTAGGAAACACGAATTTGGTACAACTTCCAAGGGGTTACAATCATAAGAATCTGAAGATTTGGGATGAAAATATAATCTACATATAACACTCTTATAATAGAGTAGTTCACACTGTATTGATAAGTCACCTTTTGAAACTTTCTTTGGATATTTTCCACCTTCACCCTTGGATGTTCTATATGGATAACAAGGAGGAGTGAGGGAGGACCTCATATGAGATGAATTAAGAGAAGACATTTTTTTTTAAAGATTATGCAAATCTATTTGCAAGTACAAGATACGCTGAAGAAGTCACAGGAAAAACAAAATGACTGACATGATCAACAAAAAGCCAAGAAGTCATTCAAAGTGGGAGATAGATTTTAGTTACAATTGAACAAGAAAGGACTACAAGGTCTTGATAAGAAGATCAAGGCTCTACCGTATGGACCTTTGTAAATATTGGAGAAGGTGGGATATAACACCTACAAACATATTATATCTCCATACAAGTGCATTTAATCAATAGTGAATGTGGATACTCTCAATCTCTATGATCCTTCCATGTTGGATCAATAGGAGGAGAAGGTCCTACCTTCCATAGAGGACTTAGCACTAGATGCTCAAGAAGAGTTGGAAAAGGACACATTCTTGCAAAAGAAGTCGAAAACTACAAGACATGGGA
>ML809290.1:73661-84341 GCA_009831015.1 Picea engelmannii | reverse complement strand
AACGTAGAAGGCGCGGAGTGAGACGTTGGGTGGCGCGTCTTTCTCTGCTTGATCGCTTGGAGTGGAGTCTAACAGCACCGATGCATCGCACCCCTGCACTCATTTACGCCAACGCCAATGTCAATACCCAACCGTAGCCATTTTGGTTAAAAAAAACTAGAAATCAACTAACATGCATTCATATTAATCTTCCATTTGTTGATGTGTTAACGGTCCAAATAGATTACAAACATGGATAATTTTATCATTCTCCTCGAAGTCAACGAATTTATACGAGTTAACTGTGTTATCAAATTAGCATCATGTCTTTAGTGTCCGACTTATACAAACCCTCTAAATTATATATTCTAACAAAAATTCCATATTCTATTCTACTCGCTCTACACTAATCAGGAATTCGATGAAATGCTAGTGGGAGCCAAGCCTGAGCTAAATGTGAATAAAAACATTGAAAACTTTTGGATTCAGCTGGGAAATGTKATTAAAAACATTGAAAACTTTTGGATTCAGCWGGGAAATGTGATTAAAAACATTGAAAAATTTTGGATTCAGCTGGGAGATATGACCCTATGCTGGTTAACTATGATATCAAAATATAAAGCAAATACCCTAATGAAGCAGTCGTGGAAGTGCATTCGTAGAATGCGAGCAGGGATTTTAGGGTCGAACTGGGTGGCGTTGCGTATGGTATCCCTTATCACAGTCTCTGCACTTGGGCACGTTTGCTTGTAGTAATCCTTGCTCAGGACTGTCAAAGCATCGGCCCGACCAGATCCCGATCCGATGCAGATGGAAACGATTATCAGCAGCAGCACCATCGAGCCATCTATGATCCTTCCATGTTGGATCATGAGGAGGAGCAAGTGCTACCTTCCATAGAGGGCTTAGCACCAGATGCTCAAGAAGAGTGGGAAAATGACACAATTTTGCAAAAGAAGTCCAAAACTGCAAGATAGGGGGCAGGATGACCTTTAGTATATTAGGTTGAAAGTAAAACTTGTAGGCAAAGCAAAGTGGTACTCTAAAGAGAAGGTAGAGGGAACATTTCCTCACCAAATTTGTAAATATTTGCTGACCAAAATCCACCCTAAATGGGGAGATATGCTCGTGATTGGGTCATTATATTACTTTTCATCTATGTAGATGATTTCAGAGTGGGAAACATTGGAGGAATCATCTTGCAGGGACTTTTTAGTGTCAAGTCTCAGTTTGGAAAATTGGGGTTTGCAACCTTTTGGAGCCATTTGAGGAATTAGATGGAATTTTTGGGGGTTTTGGTGTCCAGAACTTGTGCCGAGATAATTGACAATGTTTCTAATTAGAAATCAATTATAATGTTAACGTGCTTCTATAGGTATCTATTGAAGATATTGAGCAACCATATCCACTCGAGGATGCCTCTTTGTAGTGCTTACAAGAATAAAAACATGAAATTTTTATCAAAATGCTTAAAATCAATTCTATTCATGCTAGAAAAAATTTCATCAATAGATGATCTAAGTGTGAATAACTTAGGAAACAAAAAAGATTTGTTAACAAGTGGACCACTCAACTAGACAAGATGTTGTTAGGAAATAATTGGTGTAGGGTTGATGGGTGTATCTGCAGTGAATGCAACAATGTGGATTGTAGTAGGGAAAACTAGTGTAGGGTGGACAGTTGCAACCACAATGGATGCAACACATGGGGCTATAGTAGGGAAAGGGAGAACATGTGGTGGCGATGGGAAGAATGGAAATGGTGGTGGGGATGGGAAGTGATAAAGTCCCATGGGATATATGATTAGATGAAGTAACACTATTTTGTCATTTCCAATTTAGTTTTTTGCTTCCAAGAATCTATTTTTTTTTGTAATTTTGTATTTTAATTAAAAAACCAACCTAATTTAGATGCCATGGATTTTAAATTGCATCATATATAATAAAATGGAACCCAGAGACAACAAAAACTGCTCAGAAGAAAACCAAGAAGATCAAAACCCCAACCCACCACAACCACCCAATGTAAACACTCAAATTGATGAGGGGTTGGTTATATTAAGAACCCTTGAGGAACAATTAAGGGACACTAAAGAGTCTCCTTGGCCACTTCTTTGTACATCATTGTGAATTCCATTGCAAGTGCCCAAGGGAAATTGACATCTATTTTTGATTATAGGGAAATAATGTATGATTACTACAACATTGGTTTGGATAGAAACTAAGTCAAAGACCTGGGCATTTCAAAACCACAATTGTTGTCTATTTTTAGGGATCCTAGAACTGGAAAAGAACTACCATTGAACAAGAAACACATCTCCATTGATTGGTGCATCCACCCCTAGATTATGCAAATTTTGATGGATAAGTTGTATATGGTTTTTGATAAACCTCCCTACAATAATAGGGAGATGCCCTTATATTTTCTGAGAAATTTATGGGTTCAATTTATTTTGGGTAAGCATGTCAACTAATTTGACATTGGAGGCCTTCAAGGGGTGGGTCTAGGGTCCACGTAGGAAAAAGAACATGCCATGCATGACCCTGTGTTAGATCCTCGTCCCCACAAGAGAAGTCTTGACCACCTTACTCAACATCCTCATATTGCAAAGAGTTTGCAATATGTAAAGATAACAATTTCGTAATTGACTCGTAGCCTAGTGCATCAAAATAGCTTTGTTGCACTATTTGGGGAGGAGGTGAAAACCAACGACATTGATAGAGGGGTTAGAGGTTTAACATGCACATAAAATTACAGTGAGGAGAGGGCACATGGACATAGCAGACATCCATGTGAACCTCACAGATGCTCGAGCAGACATGCTATAGGCCTATAGAGCCTAGTGAAAAGCATAACTTCATGGAGTAGGTTAGTGTCATAATCCTCTTTATGTTCTTTATCGTTATGTGTATCTATATTTATTTTGTATTACGTGTATTTATATCGATATTTTATTTATGTTGTTTGGCAGTTGTTACGTCCTAAAAATAGACCCTCTACGCCGATGGATGCATCAGTGCCTAGCCCCACCACTAATGCGATAGTAGAGGCAGATTGTTCATTGGGTGCACCCTATACATATGTATGTGTGTAACATCCCTCTCTTGCATGCACTGAGCAGACTTATTCTTTGAGGACACTTGCGTGCAAGTGATCCGAGTCATTATACTATTGGGTGTTTTGATTATGATTATGAGATATTGTGGATTTGATGATATGTTATTTTGTTGTATTTACATATACATGTGCTATTAACTGGGTTCTCCTGAGTGTGCAGGACTCTCGACGTTGAGGATGTCGAGGCATCGATGAAACCCCTTGGACTCTAGATCGAGTTAGGGAGTGGATTGTTAGTGTTTGAATGTTGTTGATGTGATATATGTACATATGATTAGATATTATGATGTTGATTGTTATTGCTGACATGATTCATTGATGGATGCAAGCTGACGATATCTTGCAGGCCAGATTCACATTTGGAGTAAAGGGGTCACGCATGACAATGAGAGACATTGAGGGAGAGGTGTGGCAGCAGCCCTGCCACAACCTACTGGAACTCCCATTGTGGCTTGAATTGTAGGTTAATGATTACCTATTTTCAGAAGACCCACGATGCTGTGAGGGAAGACCATCACAGTCGCTCACGATGATTATAAGGGGCACACAATAAGGCAGGGTCCTTATTCCTTAGAGGCCCTTAGTCTCCCACAAGATCACCTAACGAAGTATTGACTCCAGGGGTTTGACATCTAGCAAATTCAGTCAAGAGGCAAGGGGCACCCTTGGAGCATGTAGTGCATCCTGAAAGGCACGTTGCGCAAAGAAAATAAAAAGAGGCGAGTGACATCCTTGCAGCACATAGTGCATCTTAAAGGGAACGTCGCGAGTTTAACTGGTAAGTTAATAAACCTAGTGCCTAGAAAATTATGCCCCCTTAGGACCTGGTCGGCCTTAAAATGAATGTTGTGATAAGTAGAAGTTTAATAAGTAAAAGTTCCCTTAAAAATTGTCGACCAACCTAGTGAAATTAAAACCTAGGTCTAAGTAGAACATGTGGTCAAAGAAAATAAATAAATAAACATGTAACAAGAAGGGGGGTAAGAAATTTGAACTTAATTATTAAAGTAAAAAAATTATAATGGAGGATTACATTTATTAAAAGGGTAAATGGTTTTTTTTTATCTACACTTGCTAAATTGATTTTTTTTAGTTAAAAAGGAAGAAGGGGGAAAAAAAGAAAAAAAGAGAAACTTAAAGAAAAAGGGAAACTTAAAGAAAAAGATGAATGTCTAACTTAGTAAGGAATCTCTCCCTTGAAACTTTTTATTTATGAACTCTACTAGGAATTAAGTAAGGCGTAAGTCATTTAAGAATTGTAAGGGAATAATGGGACACCGAGGAGTGTGTTTAGGAACGCTTTTAGGTAGGTGAGGGAAATACACAAATTTAATTGATTAATAAAATTGATTTTTTGGTGCAACTAGAGGATGGGGCGACATGTGTATGGGGGAGGTTTTTCCTAGTTAAATAAATGAAAAAAAAATCTAATGAGGGTTTGAGAAACTAATGACTAAGAAACTCTATAAAAGAGATGTCGGAGGAGGAGTATGGATCACATTTGGCTTGAGTAACTTTACGTTGTTAAAATTTATATTGACTGAGTTTTCACTTGTGGGAGTTGGGATACCCAGCTCGGGTAACGAGTGGTAGCTCAACCTTGCGAGGCGAGCTGGGTGCTAACATTATTTGGTATTGTGTGTGTGGCCCCTTTGTGTCTCGAGGGGCTCAGGGGGAAGAAGAGTACCCCTAGAGTTGGCTGGGAGGTATCGATGAGGTCTCATTGGTCGGCAAGTCAGAGTTGGCGAGTGCAGGATAGTCACTTCCAGTTCTTCGCATTTGGCTACAATACACATGTGCATAATTTGTATTAATTTATATTTCAATTTCTTGTTCATACATTTCTTATTGTTGAAAGATCATTTGCGTAGATGCTGCTAAAAGAAAAAGACTCGTTTAGTTATGCATATGAATTTTTATCTGGGCGGTAGTGCGCCATGTGAAATTGTAAAAGGGTCACTAAATTTTTGTTTCTGAGATTTGTTTTATTACTGTGTTTTATTGTAGTTTCCGGTTTTGGATGAGATTATTATTGTGTTGTATTATTACTGATGATGACTGCATTTGGGTTCTCGAGCTATTATTTTACTTTACTTTGCATTTTTTTTTGTTTTAACCCAAATAAATTGTGTTTTAATCTTCTATTCATTTATCCTTTAAGTTATTAGTCCATGCCTAAGCAGTCGACCAGGAGCCGAATTGACTGTATTTCACTCTGTTGTTAAATATTTAGATTCAAATGCCTGCTTTCCTATGCATGGATAATAAGTCAAGGATAATTTCTTTGCCCAACAAATCCATTGCTTGTACAACAAAAAATCCTTTACTTTGCTCTACGATTTTCATAAAATTTTGCTCAGCGTTTTACTTGGATTTTACTTAGCGATTCCATGATCTTACCTTGCGATCTTACCTGGATTATTCTATGTGTTCTTCATTAAAACATACCCTACATCTTTCTCAATACATACTCTGCGTATTTGCGAAACACTATTTAATTTTTGTTTTAGCTTTTGTTTAAACTAAATATCTATATCTGAACACTAGAATATGGTCGATTGAGTTCAAGATTTATATTTGTTTTTCTATTCATGAAGACACCTATGTTTGTTGTGGGTTATCCATTACCCGATTCCTTCCCTCATGCACTAAGTGCTGCAAGTGTTGAACATGATGATTATTTACATCCCTCTCATGGAAATTTAATTTTCGTTGTCTTCTTAATTTCGAGGTCTCTATGAATTGAACTCTGTTTTATGTTAGCGAATCATTGGGTGGATTCTTGACCCTTCTTCCACCATGAGTTCCCGGGAGAGGATGCATGCTTGCACGTAGCTCCTCCAATAGTTGTTTAGTTTACTTTGCATTGCACAGAGTATGGTGCGTTACCTGGTTCCTAACCTTCCCTATTAAACTTAATTTAAGATAAAACAATGCCTCGACTTTAAACAATGAGATAATTCTAAGATACTGGATTTTGGATTCTTAATCACCCTTTAATTGACGAACCTTCTTGTCACTGTCAAGTTGATATCTTTCTTGGTCATTTCTTTACCTCAGAAAATCGTGTTATCAAACATCGATTTAACACAGTATTTACTTAGCGAATTACACTGTATTTACACAACAAATTTTACACCATATGTACACCGCATTTTACACAGTATTCACATTGCGAGATACATAGTACTTACACAACAAATCCGTGATGATTTTTGTTTTTAATCCTTGTCTTCCATTTCCCCGGGCTGGAGGCATTCCAATTAGTCACTACTCCTTTAGTATGCACTTAGAACCACAGTGGGTTTTTTGCAGCCAGTGTAATAAATAGAATTAAAGAAAAAGATCTGTTTGCGAACTGTTGTTTTCTTTTAAAGACGAAATTTCTCCATTAAAAACCTCTCTGTTTTTAGTAAACCTTGACGTAATTACAAAAGTCCCTCCATGTGATATCAACAAATATACTCGACATCAAACTCAGAAGAACTCTGCAATTTAAATTATCTCTATGTTTTCTTTATGAATAATCTTTGCGTCCTTGTGGTTGTGTAAACTAGCCAAGTTGGGATTCTCCCTTAACCCCTACGATAGAAAGCATCCTCTGCATTCAACTTTTTATTAGGTGACAGATTTATCTCCGCATCCCCATGCCCAACGAATATCATTCTGATTTCTGCGATGGCCTGTCTAGCTGCAATTTTGGGGCACTGTTTCCGAGCGTTTTTCCCTCGATTTAATGATTTAATTTCGGTTTACTAATTTTAACACATAGGTTGGATTCATGATGGTTATCTCCTCCAATGTAGAAGTCTTATTTATTGTATTGAGTAAATAGTATAAATCTTATTTAATGTATGGATAAAATAAAAACTAATGGTCTATGGTGTAAGTCTTGTTTAATGTATAGGTCTATTCTTGTATAAGTCTTATTTATTTATTTAATGTATAAGTCTTATTTATGGTATAAGTCTATTGTATAATTATTATTTAATGTATTGATTGATTAATACTAATGGTATGTTGTTAAATCTGTGGTTTTATTTAAGGATAATGGGCTGTAATTGAATGATTGTAAGTTTTACTTATAATTGTCGATTCAATATTATTACAATGGTTTATTATTGATTATGATTGTTGATCAATGATGGTTTTAGATGGTAGCCTTCTTGTGCGGAATGAAACTCTACTTGTCGGATGATTGCGTACTATGTTTGGGATTGCACCACGAATATAAATGTTATATGCCCTTGCGCCTTGGATTTAAATTGATACATGAGGGGTTATGCGAATGATTACTCGTGCGCTGTGTTTAGTTGTGGATTATGATTGATGGATTGATGAAGTATGCTTAGCTTTGTTGTTGTTTATTTTGGGGTTAATGTTGTTCATTGTTATATTGGATGACGCGTCAAGGATGTTGTGATTAATTGATGTATTTCCCTCGTGAACCAATTTTTTTTTGCACTTGTTATGCATCACGAGTTGTCGTAACGAGTGGGATCGTTACAATGTGCCACATATGATAAATTCACCATAGTCATTTCTTTATTTTATGACATCCTCAAATTTTTAATTTTCTCATGTTTCTACAGGATTTGGGACTAGGAGGTGTTGGGGAATGTCCATCTAGGATGGACAAGTCACCCGTGTCATAGGTATCATGTGTAGAGTTAAATATCATATAATTCTCAAATTGTTTGTGTTTATTTTTTTGAGTTGTACTAGTTGGTACTAATAGTTCAATTTTATTAATATGTATGTAGGTTTTGGTTATATTTTATAGCTATAATACTATTTCACTACCTGGTTTTTCTATGGATCAAGAAACCACCAAGAATAACCCATTAAGAGGGCCACTTGCTCCTAGGAAATTTCTTAACCCCCCTCCCCCCGACAAGCCACCTCAATTTAGAGATAGGATTCAATCCACTAGTATTGGGATATTGTCCCTGACATGCACTCTTGTTCAAAATAGTGCATTCGTGGCATCTTCTCATTGAGAACCATCATATAATGATGTTATACTTCCAAGTGTAGGGCCTTCATATTAGATTTGTTATTTTGATTCTAATGCAGTTGTTTCACAATGATGCTCTCATTGTGGGCATACTTGTCATGGCCCAACAAAGGATCTTATTTTAGATGGTTTCTTGGATGAGGTTAGTATGACATATTTTTTTATATTTTAATTTCTTATGTATTTAATTTTGAAATAAAAAAAATACTTGGAGAACATAAATTTAAAGTATTTGTAACTATCTTTTATTTTTTTGACACACATGCCTTCACATTGGAAGCACCTCTTCTCTAAGGCTTGATGCAACAATTTCTACAACATGTTCCGCTAGGGCTCATCACACCCATGTATTTATTATGTTACACTGTTGCAAATCATTTATCTGCTTCATATGGCATGCATTTTCTATTTTTCTTTGTTCCTAGAAAAGATTGATCTCAACTTATGGTTTTGGGAATAGATGTATGTTTTTGAAGAAAATATATCAATAATGATTCACTTCTTGAGCCAACATATTCATCTTGTGATCACGATTGAGTAATTTATAGCAACTCCTTACAATATCTCAAAGGGGTATGCAAATGGTTTTTGTTTTTGTGGAATTGTGAACTTGAATTGACTATTATTTAGGTTAAGATCAAGCTTTTAACTTATGGAGAGAAAACACACACACATGAAATTCTAAACTTAAGCAAATAGTCATAATTTTAGTACCAATAAACTATCCAAAAGTGACAAAAATATATAGATTAAATTGTTTTGATTTACCCAAACAATTGTGAAATACACATAAGTTATCTAAAATAGTAAAATTAGGATATAAAATGTTGACCACCAAAAGCATTATTATTATATGTACAAAGAATTAAAATGATGATTGTCGATTTATTGGATTTAGATCTTTTGACCATTTTATATGCATTAATGAAATTGCATGAAAGAATGAAAAAGATTTGAAGAAACTCTTTATTCGATTTAGGTCTTTTGACCATTTTATATGCATTAATGAAATTGCATCAAAGAAAGAAAAAGGTTTGAACAAACTCTTTATTAGCCAAAACAAAAAAAAAAATCTCATGTCAAAGGTTTCCATAGTAAATTAGGACTTATGTTTCATTTGGATTATAAAGACTTGGGTACCTTGAAGGTCCACACATAGACCCAAGACTTATGTGACAAATTAGTGATCAAAGCCATAGATGAAGAATACTAAACTTAGAATAAACTTAGAAAGTTACTCTTGACAAATAAAGAATCCTAAGCTAAGAAGGTATTAATGTTCTTGACTTGCCAACATGAGAAAAAAAAAATTCAACATGAGCAAGATATTAGAGTGTAAGGTATTGCACTCTAGTATCTTATAACTATGCCTACGATGGTCAAGCTCAAAGGTCCTTTCTAACCCAAAGCATATCTAAATTGTGTGAGACTATAAATCTAATCAGAATGAGATCACTTATTTAGAATGGGTTTAAAAATTGTATGGAGTGGATGTACATTATATTTGTACACTTTCATCTTTCATTACTTCAAGCTACTTAAAAAAAGGTATGTGATAAGAAATAAAAATGTGCATGCTTAGTAAAATTAAGAAAGTAAATAGCTTGCTTTTTAAGTTGTGTTCAATGATATGTAAAATAATTGAGATGTGATAGAATTGTTAGAAATTAATTAAACAACCAGTCCAGTAGTTGATAGAGATAAGCTTGCAATAAATGCACCGACTGCACCTACTTCGGTAAACTCTTGAAAGAACCAGAAATGTCTAGAAGAAGAAATTCCAACCATTGATCTTGAAACTAATCAACGGTGGAGCTCATCTCACCACTGTAAAAATACTCATGCCTCTAATGCAATAGACAAGTTGTTTTGTATGTTCTTCGTGTCTCTTTGTGTCTGAGTTTTCTGATTTGGTATCAGAGCCAAGAGAGCCGTGAGGGCCCTATGAGGCAGAGAGGCCTGAGAATCGTGAGCACTGTGAGGTGTGATGACCTGTGTTAAAGATAAGTGAGGTGTGAGAGTTGTGAGGGCCGTAAGAACCAAAAGAGTGTTGAGAGCCGTCACTATTGTTTTCCGTGAGATAGAGGGCCGTGAGACAGAGTTTGCGAAGGAGGTTCATGTCTGATCTAAACATGAAGGAGGTTTAGTCAATCAGATTATTTGATGCTCCGTGTCTGAGGGCGAGTTGTGGACTCTTGGGGCTATTGGAGTCCAGACATTCGATTTTTTAAGAGGCCGTGAAGGTGAAGGTATAAGCTGGTAAATTTCAGTAAAAATAATTTTTTTATATATTTTTTGAATGGCTGGAAGATATCTTCGAATGGCTGGAAAATTTTAGTAAAAAGGAAGTTTTTATCCTTTTATGGGTGAATGTTGGAATATTTGGTGAAATAAGTTCTTTGTATTGTGTAAAGGATGAGAGAAGTTTTTTTTAATGGTTGAATTTTGGAAGACGTAAGAAAATAAAAGTGGTTGTGGTAATTTTGGAAGTAGAAAGTAATTTTGTTTTATAGTGGTGGTAATTTTGGTGTTGGATTTAAGTGAATGGAAAGTTAATTTTAACATAT
>ML809290.1:7575-19578 GCA_009831015.1 Picea engelmannii | reverse complement strand
ATTCTCTTTATTTATTTAATAAAAATTAATAGTAATAAAAAATATTAAATAATATATATATATATATATATATATATATATATATATATATATATATATATATATAACTCTGGATGGGGTGACACATGGATGTCATGTCACGAGCGATCTACAACACACAACCTTCCCTTGATTGCTTCATTTGGCACCCTCATGATGTTCATTCTTCCGACTTTCCGACTTTAATGGTCATCCCTGCAGCTGGCCTCCACCATGATTGTCGCTCGTGTGATTTTAAAGGATATCGTGCTCCCATCGGGTCTTAATACTATCATCTTCACCATGAAGACACCTTACCTTGTCATTCCTCCCGCTCTACAAGCTATCCAGTTTGTCTATCTCTGTTCTCCGCTCTCACCTGGCTACAGGGTTCTCTCCTCAGTCATGATGATCCCCTTCACCTCCTCCATCCTCAACCTTCATCTCCACTGATTTTCACTCATTCCCAAAGAGCACGCAAGATCACTTCGAGCTGGATCTCGCTCTGTTCTGAGCGGTCACACCCCCTACACTCACTGTCGACCTGGTCCATGCTGTGTTTGTCCTTGCCATTCCTTAATGACTAATCTATCCTCCTTCCCTCCAATCAAAGCCGATTATTGCAAGCCTAATTCTAGTCTTGTGACAACCTCCGCCACCGCCTATCATTTCCCCCACCCAGAAGTAGCCTCGAGCTCTATTTCTATGCCCCCTCCTCACCCTATTTTCACTGATGCTCATAGAGAAGTCATCATGGAGTTGCGCCGAGATAATGACAAGATGAAATTTCGCCAAGAGTTGATAGAAAAACGCTTAGACATGCTTCTAGATTCGAGCGCGACGAACCTTGTGCAATGACACACTGAAGAGGAACCGCATTCCTTTCCCTACAACTATACCAACAAGTAATCTATCATAGAATGCTATTTTTTTCTTTTTGTACCTTTTGTCTTGAAACAATTTACTGATTACATATATATGTACGAGTCTCTGTTTCTTCAAACAGAGTATCCTCTTATAACCATCGTGAACATAACCTCTTACATCATATACAATGAATGAAAATGTATAATCCCATAACAATCCTGGTCAAGAATGTTAAATATAATGTAACCTCAACAGTCTGATTGTACATTGCCAGCTGTCCTAGCCAGCTGTACTATCATTTCCTGATGTTCTTGATTTGCTTGAGCCTATTTATCTCAGCTATTTTCCCTTTTCTCAATGTACTATTTTCTTCATTTACCTAATATACTGAATTCTATTTCTACTCTGCTCTTTCTCTGTATTCTCTGCCTCTCATTTTATCATGGTATCAGAGCTTCACCAGTAAGCCTCTTCACACAGTCTAGAGAGAAACCCGATCCTCAACAGCGTAGAGCTTACACTGTGAACGAGAGAATAGGATGCAAGATTCTTCACAAAGCCTGGAGAGAAATCCATAGTCCTCCATTTGCTCAAAAGATCGTCATAGAAAACACACACAAGGAAGCAGAGCGCAATACGCTCAAAAGATTGAGGAGTCAGAGCTGCAGGAGGCAGAAACATCTGAAGAATTCAAAGAAATTCTTTCAAAATCGTGAAAGATTGCTGCAGAAGGCAGAAACATTTGAAGAATTCAAAGAAATTCTTTCAGAATCGTGAAAGATTGCTGCAGAAGGCAGAAACATCTAAAGATCTCATGAAAATTCTTTCAAATTAGTGAAAGATTGTTGCAGAGGGCAGAAACATTCAAAGAATTCGTGAAATTCTTTCAAATTCGGGAAAGATTCACAAATTTCCTTCCTCAGGAGAAACTCTTTGCAGAAGCAGCAAAGAACACGATAAAGGAGAAAAGGACAGACAGACACAGCCGTAAGATCGGTCCTGCTAACAGATCTGAGGCGTTAATCAAGTTTAGAAAGGATGAGGAGAGCACAGAAAAGGCAAAAGATTTTCATCCGTCAGATTTTGCGCAGAGGCCCGATAGCCGTCGGATCCGGGAAAAGTGCACGGGGGTGAAATTTCGGCATTTTGGAGTTCAGGACTTGGAGCAAAAAGGGGTCGTGAAGTCACTGCCTTGTGAAGTCTCGATTCATGAAATCCTGAAGGAATCCAGACTATTGGATCTAGAGCACGGTGGCCTGAGAGCCACTGGATCAAAGTAAAGGAAGAAAGAACTGAACCATCAGATCTAGCACTAAGGTCCATGAGCCGTTGGATCCAGGAAAGGTGCGTGAGGTTTAAAATTCATCTCAGCAAAAGGAAGTGGATTCCTTCAACTTCGCAATCCACAAAATCCCAAAAGGATCGTGAGCTGTCCATTTTGGAGGATAGGTGTCGAAGATCTACATCTATCGGGAATTCGGGTACTGGGAGATCAAGGAGGCAGGAGTCGTGAGACAAGAAGTCCCGATTCCCGAAATCGTGAAAGGAGATCTAAATCTATCGGGACTTCAAGTATCGGGAGATCAAGGAAGAAGAGTTGGGAGACAAGAAGTCTTAGCTCACGAATTCCCAAAAACATTGTGACCATCCACAAGGAGGACACGTGGCAGCATTCGAGGTTTCGGGGAAATCCCTGAAAGGAGCATTTCGACATTTCTTCTATCGGGAATCCAAAGGGTAAGAGTTCGGGACACTTGACCCACAAAATCCCGAAAGGATCCGAGTCGTCAGATCAGGGGAGGCTCATTGTCGTTGATCTCCCGTAGGAGTGGAGTTTTGGAAATTTGGAATTCAGTATTTTAGATACCAGAAGTTCGAAGGGTCAGGAATTGGAGCAGCAGGATTCACGAAGTTCCGAAATGCGAAATCCCAAAAAGGCGTTCGAGAAGGATAGGCGCCAGGATATTTCGGGTTTCGACATATTGAGGAACAGAGAATCGACGAAGTGCTTGCATCGCAATTCCCTGAATCATGAAAATCTAGTAGTGCTTGAACGATTAGGCACGTGGTCACTGGTCATGGTCAGATAGACAGAGGCTAAGGGCCAATACAGGGCTATTAAGCGCTTTTCGGCGACCAGGAGTTGGGGAGACAAGACATTGGAGGACTCGTATACAGGAGTCCAGAAGTCCCGAAGTGTGAAAGGCCGAAGTCGAGACTCGCGAAGTTCCGAAGTCACTGCAAGAAATTAATTTACGCGCAGGAAACAGGTAAACACAATTTTTTTCTAACATTTTTTTTCTATTGTGTTAAATTCTTTAAAGATGGTCACGTCTAGCAATTTAGGACCAACTCAAGGCCCGATTCTTCTTGGGAAGAATTATGAGTTTTGGTCTCTTCGAATGAGATCCTTCTTGCCAGCACAAGAGTGTTGGGATCCAGTGGATCTTGGATATGTGGAACCAGATCCAACAGACCTTGCCACAATGTCAAACCCACAGAGAAATGCTCTGGCAACATAGAGGAATAGAGATAATAAAGCCAAATTCTAGATTCAAAATTCAGTGGATGACTCGATTTTCTCAAAAATCACAGGCGCTGGTACTTCAAAACGAGCTTGGGATATCCTTAAATTAGCCTACCAAAGAAATGACAGGGTCAAAACAGTCAAACTACAGACCTTGAGGATGCAATTCAAGACTTTAAGAATGAAAGAGTTTGAAAATGTGGATCATTTTATGATCAGAGTCATGGGAATCGTAAACCAGATCAGGTTGACTGGTGAAGCCGTCCCTGATCAACGCATTGTTGAGAAAGTCCTCAGAAGTTTACCAAAGAAATTTGAAATGGTTGTTACAACAATCCTTGAATCCAAGGATCTGTCACGTTTTTCAACATATGAACTAATTGGTTCCCTGTTGACACACGAGACCAGACTACATCTCACAGATGATTCAATATCCAATGCCTTCAAAACTCAATTTTCTTTCAACAGAGGGAGAGGCAGAGGGAGAAGCAGAGGTCACCAAGGAAGAGGGAGCAGTCCCAGTTACCCTCACTCCAGTGGAGGACACAGACAATAGATACCGAATCAAAATTTCCAAGGTCATAGACAACATAGTCAGAATCAGAGTTACCAACCTCAAAGAGGTAGAGGGAGAAGATCAAATGACAAATCAAGCATAAAATTCTATTATTTCAAAAAGTATGGGCACTATGAATCTGAATGCAGGAAGAAGCAAGTAGATCAGCTCTCAGGCAGAGCACATGTGTCAAATCATATGGGAGAAACCTCATGAGGTATGTTTCTCTCATGTCACAAGTCTGAAGAACAACCTAAAGATATCTAGTTGCTGGACAGTGGATGCAGTAATCACATGACAGGTAACAAAGATTTACTTTCATGCATTGATTATTCAATCTCATCTGATATTACACTTGGAAATGATTCCTTAGTCAAAGTTCAAGGAAAATGAACTATACATATTCTTACTAAACAAAATGTAAAGAAAGACATAAACAATGTTTATCATGTTCCAGATCTGAAACATAATCTGCTAAGTGTAGGAAAACTCATTGAACATGGCTATAAGGTACTTTTTGAGGGAGATTCTTGCAGGATATACGATAAAACCCCCAACAGAAAATTGATTTCTGAAATCCACACGACTTAAAATAGGATGTTTCCCCTGACCCTCAGAACTGCAAATCTGATCCAAACATATGCACAAACTGCATCCACCCCCAATGAAACTATGGTTTGGCATACAAGATTTGGACATCTACCCTTTCAGAGTCTAAGTCTTCTACAAAAGCACTCCGTGGTCAAAGGTCTCCCTATCTTAAAAGAGCAAAATTCCCCATGTGAGTCTTACATACTTGGAAAACATAAGAGAACTAGTGTTCCACAGTCCTCCACTCAAGCCAAACAACATCTCGAACTTGTTCACACTGACCTATGTGGACCAATACAAACATAGTCCATAGGTGGTAGCTTTTATTTTCTAACGTTTATTGATGACTTTAGCAGGAAAATCTGGATCTATTTTCTCAGACACAAGTCTGAAACTTTTGCAAAATTCAAAGAATTCAAAGCAGAAGCTGAAAAACAAAGTGGAAAATATATAAAAGATCTTAGGTTAGATGGAGGAGGAGAATACAACTCCAACGAATTTGCAAATTTCTACAAATCACAAGGCATTATCATGCAAACTACAACCAAGTATATTCCACAACAGAATGGAGTGGCTGAAAGGAAAAACCAGACAATAATGAACATGGCAAGAATCCTACTCAAAGAGAAATGTTTGTCAAATACTTTTTGGGCTGAAGTAGTAGCATGCTCAACTTATCTCTTGAATAGATCTCCAACCACCAATCTAAAGATGAAAGTCCCTCAAGAAGCATGGAGTGGGACCAAGCTAAATGTTGTACATCTAAGGACATTCGGATGCATAGCATACACTCACATACCTTCCGAATTAAGGAAGAAACTGGATGATAGAAGTGAGAAATGTATCTTTACTAGATACAGTGAAACATCTAAAGTTTACAGGCTTTACAATCCAATCTCAAAGGAACTAATTCTCAGCAGAGATGTAAAATTTCTGGAAAATCAACTCTGGAATGAATCTGAAAATCAACAAATGGACAGTCAAAATCCATTGCTGCCCAGTTCTGAAAACACAGAAAATTCAGGAGAGCCAATACCTCAACCTGCTCTTCCAAGATTGCAGGTACAAGGACAACCTGAAAATTCTCAGGATAACTCAACTTTAAGCAAAGACATCCTCTGAACTTCAAAATCAGAGAACTCAAAGTTTGAGAGAAATCCATCAGCAGTTGGATGACATTGAACAACACAATTTTTTGCATTAATGTCATGTCAACCTACATCCTTTAAAGAAGCAGCTAAGGAGCCACATTGGGTTCAAGCCATGAACCAAGAGATTGACTCCATTGAGAAGAACAAGACGTGGGATCTTGTTGATTTGCCCAGACACAAGAAGAGTATTGGCGTCAAGTGGGTTTACAAAACTAAACTCAATGAAAAAGGGCAGATTGAAAAACACAAGGCAAGTCTTGTTGCCAAAGGATTCTCACAACAACCAGATACTGATTATGGTGAAACTTTTTCTCCAGTAGCAAGAATAGACACTGTAAAGACTCTATTGGCCATAGCAGCCCAACACAAATGGCAAGTATACCAGACGGATTCCAAGTCATCTTTCCTGAATGGTTTCTTAGAAGAAGAAGTTTATGTCAATCAATCACCTAGATTTGAAGTCCAAGAGCAGCCAACCAAAGTATATCGGTTGAAGAAAGCCTTGTATGGCTTAAAGAAAGCTCCAAGAGTTTGGTACAATAGAATTGACACTTATCTGATCAAATGTGGTTTCAACAGAAGCCAAAATGAGCCAACTCTTTACACCAAAACAGATTAGCACGGTAAATTTTTGATTGTATGTTTATATGTTGATGACATGATATATACTGGAAATCTTGAGTTAACTAGTTTTAAACATGCCATGCAATCTGAGTTTGAGATGACAGATCTTGGCATAATGAAATATTTTTTGGGGATTGAAGTTGATCAATCAACCAAAAAAATTTTTGTTTGTCAGAAAAAGTATCCAACAGACATCATCAAAAGATTCCGCATGGAAGAATGCAATCCAATAGAAACCTCTATACCCCTAGGCACAAAATTGAGCAAGAAAGATGAAGGCCCTACAGTGGACCCTACCCTGTACAAAAGTTTAGTAGGTAGTTTGTTGTATCTTACATCAACTAGGCCTGATATTATGTATGCAGCCAACCTTGTTTCCAGATTCATAGAATCCCCCAAAGATTTTCACTGGAAGATGGCGAAACAGATTCTGAGATATGTTGCAGGAACTTTCAATTTTGGCTTATGGTACACTCAATCTGATGATTATCATCTCTCTGGTTACACAGATAGTGATTTTGCAGGCAACCTAGATGACAGGAAAAGCACCTTAGGACATGTTTTTCACCTGGGCACGAACCTGATTTCATGGGCATCAAAGAAGCTGCCAATTGCATCAATATCTTCTGCAGAGGTAGAGTATGTCACTGCTACCTTAGCTTGAAAGATATGTCACATACAGAAAATGATCCAACTCCTATCTTTTGTGACAACACCTCAACAATTGCTCTATCCAAAAATCATATGTTTCACAAGAAAAACAAACACATTGACACTCGCTTTCACTTCATCTGCGAGCTAGTCAATAATGGTGATATTGCACTTCAATTCTGTGGCTCTCGAGATTAGCTCGCAGATATCTTCACAAAGCCACTGGGAAAATCCGTTTTTGATTTTCAGAGACAACACTTGAGCATCATCAGTGCTGATGTTTTTAACAGTTGAGTTTAAGAGGGAGTGCTAAATATAATGTAACCTCAACAGTCTAACTGTACACTGCCAGCTATCCTGGCAAGCTGTATTATCATTTCTTGATGTTCTTCATTTGCTTGAACCTATTTAGCTCAACTATTTTCCCTTTTCTCAATGAACTCTTTTTTTCCTTTACCTAATATACTGAATTCTATTTTTTCTCTGCTTCTCATTTTATCAAAAAATTCACTTTCCTACAATTCAATCTCACTTCTCCCCCGTTGGTTATAACTCCAACACTCCCCAACTTCACCATTGAGGTTTCAAATGCTTTGAAGAAGGCATTCTCATCCCTTGCGAATCTCTTCACGATCATATTCGTTGGGTAAACCATGCCTGGTCGGAGCCAAAACACTCCCTTTCCTTCCATCAAATGTTTGAAGTATGCATTGTCAAACTGGTTAGCAGTGGAGTCCAGAACAGCCCCTGCGCTGCGATTGTTGTTAGCCCGAGGGCACACCGTGCGTAAGCTCTGTGCAAACTATGGCTCCATGGTTGGATCCACCTTTAAGTGTAGCATTGAAGTTATGAATTCTGCTCTCAAAGGAAAGAGCAGTGAGAGAAGCCCAATGTATGCCCACTTGTTAATGCCAATTCACAACTCAATTAAAATTCCATGAGAGATAGAAGTTACAATGTAGTTACCATACTTTCATCATTTCATGGTAATTTTGGATCTGTTGACTTTCCAAAACAGATTACAAAAATTGTGAAATGTAGATGTCGATAATATTTGAGTTGAAAGGCACACGAGTCTCATCTATCGAATATATACATTTAGAAAAACATAGAAAAACATACTACTGGRTTTGTTTTTATCTCCAWTTTATTAAACTCAACTTCTCTGGACAATTAAGATTAGAATTGAGGAGTATAAATAGAAGAGAGGGCTCYAAGTACCTGACAATGCGACAAGATCACGRACAGATAGTCCACGKAGGGAAAAGCTTTGAATGAGCTGAGAAACGTTGAAGGTGGGGGCKGGCAAATTCCYTGTATCATTTGCTCTGGAGATRGGTYCATCSTTTCGCCCTTTGAGAACRTCCCAGCTTGGACCCCCTGTCTGCCAAATCAATAATTCAATTAAGCATACGTACATGTCTAACCTATTATCACAACTATTRGGAGGATATTATACCAGAACTACAACATSTCTGGCAGCGATTGCAAGARTGTCAGCGCAGGAAACAGTTTGTGGGCAAATGGACTCAAGCTTCRTCTTGGCATCATCTAAAACGTAGAAGGCRCGGAGHGAGACGTTGGGTGGCGCRTCTTTGTCTGCTTGATCRCTTGGAGTGGAGTCTAACARCACCGATGCATCGCACCCCTGCACTYATTTAYGCCAAGGCCAATGTCAATACCCAACCGTAGCCATTTTGGTTAAAAAAAACTAGAAATCAACTAACATGCATTCATATTAATCTTCCATTTGTTGATGTGTTAACGGTCCAAATAGATTACAAAACGTTGATGGTCCAAATAGATTACAAACACGGATAATTTTATCATTCTGCTCGAAGTCAATGAATTTATACGAGTTAACTATGTTATCAAATTAGCATCATGTCTTTAGTGTTCAGACTTATACAAACCCTCTAAATTATATATTTTAACAAAAAATCCATATTCTATGCTACTCTAATCCGAGAAAGGTGCAACTGACAAGATTTTTATAGCTACAAGCTCTATAGTAATCAGGAATTCGATGAAATGCTAGTGGGAGCCAAGCCTGAGCTAAATGTGATTAAACACATTGAAAACTTTTGGATTCAGCTGGGAAATGTGATTAAAAACATTGAAAACTTTTGGATTCAGCTGGGAGATCTGAACCTATGCTGGTTAACTATGATATCAAAATATAATGCAAATACCCGAATGAAGCAGTCATGGAAGTGCATTCGTAGAATGCGAGCAGGGATTTTAGGGTCGAACTGGGTGGCGTCGCGTATGGTATCCCTTATCACAGTCTGTGCACTTGGGCACGTTTTCTTGTAGTAATCCTTGCTCAGGACAGTCAAAGCATCGACCCGACCACATCCTGATCTGATGCAGATGGAAACGATTATTAGCAACGGCACCATCGATTCCTCTGTAATTGTAACAACCATATTGAAGAAAAACAGCTCTGCCGCTAAGCTGAGTAAAGAAATGGAGCAATGCCTATGTTGGAAGATATCTTCCAGATATAGCTGATATATCAGAATAGAGCAACAGTTAAATCTTCATGAAGGAAGCTCGGAAACAGTTCTTCAAAGGCACTCACCATATATTTTAGTGGGGTTTTGTTAAGGAAAATACCTAATTACATACTAGTTAGTTAGTTAGTTTATGGTTATAGGAGTTTTTTTAGTGGAGTTTTGTTAAGGAAAATACCTAATTACATACTAGTTAGTTAATTTATGGTTATAGGAGTTGGTAACTTAGTAACTTCTTATAACCATATTGTGTAACTATACATGTTCATATTAATAGAATACACATCAATAATGTAGTGTGTTGCATCAATTCTTTTTCTTCTTAATCTTTTCATGGTATCAAGATCTCACTCCCCATGAAAATTGAAGTTACCAAAAAATACTCCTCAGATGGAGGGCCCAGGATCCAGGGTATGTGAAAATTGAAGTTACCAAATCAATACTCCTCATTGTGAGATCAAAGATCAGTCAATAGAGCCGAGCCGTCCGCCATCCGGGTGTTTGAAAGAAAGGAACCTCGCGTGGAAGAGTAGAAGGAGGTTTTGTTGGATGCTTGTGGAGACCAGGTTTAGAGAACGAGCAACGAAAGTCTGTGTGAAAGACTCACCCGGTGAGCATGCAATATATGGAGTCCTCACGAATTCAATTGCGCTGGAGAAGCTCAACCAACCAAGATAAAAATAAGCATTTATTATAATTTTACTATAAGTTTTAAAATTCTCCGTAAAGCCCACACAGATTTTCCACATTCTAGAGAAACTGATTTCCATAACACAAAGATAAGGTTTACCAGGCACGTGAGAAACCTCGGAGAAGCAACCCGAAATTTATATTGAAGAGAGCAGGAAGAACAGAACACGAAATTAAAACAACAGAGAGAAGGGAAACATATACACATCTGTGTTGAAACTAAGACCAATGCTGAATAGGTTAGATAGATATGAATTTATAGAAAAATTACAAGCTGCAGGATTGTCTCGAAGCCTCCAGAGCTTCCGACGATTTCTAGAAGTTTATTGATATTTTTCTACAGTCCGCCGTCTTTGCCAACTACCACATTTAATTCTGCTTCTAGATGTCTTCCTACTGCCATACTAATAAACATTACAGGTTAATTAATCTTTGTTTTAACACTCCCCCTTAATGTTTATTAGGATTAACATACACTTATTAAGGGGATACTTCTTTAAGTCCTATCATGATTTTGAACTTTACAAACTTTAGAGTACTCAAAGCTTTAGTAAATATATCAGCAACTTGATCTTCTGTTCTGCAATATTTCAACATGATGTTGTCTTTCTGTTTTTTCTCTCGAACATAATGATGATGGATTTCAATATGTTTGGTCCTTGCATGAAAAACTGGATTCTTTGTTAATTGTATTGTGCTTTGATTATCACAGTAAATAGTTGTAGCTTCTGTTTGAGGACGATTCAATTCAGCAATAATACCTCGTAGCCATGTAGCTTCTTGTGTTGCAAGTGTTGCTCCTTTATATTCAACTTCTGTTGATGAAAAAGAGATTGTAGCTTGCTTCTTGCTACTCCATGAGATTGCTCCCAAATCAAGATAAAATATATATCTAGAAGTTGATTTTCTATCATCAGTATCTCCTGCCCAATCAGAGTCTGTATATCCTGCGAGTTGAACATTACCACCATTTTGATATTCAAGTCCAAGATTATAAGTTCCTTTGATGTATCGAAGTATTCTTGTAGCTGCATTCCAATGTTCAAGATGAGGATCAGACATAAATCTAGAAACCATTCCAACTGCATATGCAATATCTAGTCTCGTGGCTGTTAGATAGAGAAAACTTCCAACCAACTTTCTATATAGTGTGCCATCAAATTTTTCTAAAATAGAGTTGCTTCTTAACTTGGTCCCTGCATCAATTGGAGTTGGAGCTGACTTGCAATTCTCCATTTTGAACTTCTTCAATAGATGAAGTGCATATTTTGGTTGTGATAGAAGAATTCTATATTTTTCTTGCCAAACGTGGATGCCAAGAAAATAATGTAATAATCCTAAGTCTGTGATATCAAAAACCTTATTTAGCTGCTTCTTGAAGTCATATACCTGACTTAAACTGCTTCCTATAATGATTAAGTCATCTACATATAGGACAACCATTATGATATCACCATTGCAATTTTTGACATAAAGATCAGGATCGTAAGGACTTCTTTTGAATCCATCATTCAAGAAGTACTCATTAATTTTGGAGTACCATGCTCTTGGAGCATGCTTTAACCCATACAATGATTTTTTAAGCTTACAAACAAAATTTTCTTGATCAACCTTTATAAAACCTAGTGGTTGTTTCATATAAATTTCTTCAAGTAAATCACCATGCAGAAAAAACACTTTTTACATCCATTTGATGAATTTCCCAACCAAATTTTGCAGCTAGAGAAACTACAATGCGAATTGTAGTCATTTTAGCAACAGGAGCAAATGTTTCAGTATAGTCAATACCTTCTTTTTGTGAGAATCCTTTTG
>ML809289.1:281148-294121 GCA_009831015.1 Picea engelmannii | reverse complement strand
TTTATGGTTTACATGATGAATTGATGACGAAAACAATTGGGTGTGTGAGTCAAATTTGAGTCCAACAAACCTCCCATATCATTAAGGCATGTGAATAGTCTATCCATGTGAAATTTCAGTGCATACATAAATTGTTTTAAAAATTTTCAAAGTTCGTCCCAATTACAGGTCATTGTTTCCCATGTCTAGTCCTAGTACAATGTATTTTTGTTGTTAATTTTAAAATTCGTTCAATAGTACACACGTTCCCACATCTTGTACTTCAAGGAAACATTTTATTGTGTTGATTAAACAATGAAGAAAAAAGAGGGATTTTTTATCACAAATATGACATGCATATATTAATGTATAATATACAATTTAGAACCTCAAAGAAAAATGAAGAAAGGCTTAAGTGAAAAACTTAAAACTTATGTCAACCAATTTTTGCACTAATTTGAAAGAAATATAGGGCTTATGGTTTACATGATGAATTTATGATGAAGAAAAGTGTGTGTGAGTCAAATTTGAGTCCAGAAACCCTCCCATATCGATAAGGCATTCAAATAGTCTATCCATGTCAAATTTTAGTGCATACAGAAACAATTTGAAAATATTTCAATGACGGCCCCATTCACTGATCATTTTGTCCCATGTCTAGTCCTAGTACAATGTATTTTCATTGTTCCTTTTAAAATTAGTTGGATAGTACACACATTCCCACATCTAGTATTCCGATGACATATTTTATTGTGTTGATTAAAAAATTAACGAAAAAAATGTATTTTTCATCACAATTATGACACACGTACATTAATGAATAATATACAATGTAGAACCTAAAAGAAAAATGATGCAGGAGCATCGCCAACTCATCAAGCGAGCCAGCACAGAAGCAGAAGACAGTTGGATAAGCCAGCACAGATTTTGAGATTACCTTGGAAGTTGTTGCGCGATCTTAAATGAGTCATTTAAGATGAGGCACACTCGTGTATTGTAATGGATATTGAGTGGATAGCTCTCATCCTTTAGTAGATAGGAGGCATTTAAACTAGTTAATGTAGGTAGATAGACTTGAATTCGTAGATTAGACAGTTTTAGAAAGAAGGAGGGAAAATGGATATAGACACCCTCATTGTACATTATAACATTATTCAGGCATAGTTGAAGTAGGAAGAGAACAGGAGAATAACAAAGAGCTGGAGAAGAACATCCATGCATAGATCTTGAATTAATAGAGGAAGTTGATTCAAATCCATGGTTTGGTTGCTTTTCTCTATGTGTTGATGTTAGAAGATGTGAACATGAGTGTTTGATTTCGTGTTATGCATTTGATTTATTGTTGTGTATGTGATTTCATGTTTGAGTTTGAAATCTGAACAGAAGAAGAAATGAGTTTTAATTGTTTCTCTATTTGAGCAAGGATTCCTGCAGGGAGTGCAGTTGAAGTCATCCGCAGGGAGTGCGTTGACAGAAGGCTCGGATAATTTAACTCTTGTTCTCGTTTACCCAGAAGTGAAATTGGGTTGCTGGAGCCATTCCATGGGTGCACAGGCTAAGGGAGAGTCTCAGTTGTGAATCTGAGCAGAAGCTTTGAAGGACTGCTACTGCAGGTGTGCGCTGGGTCGGAGAAACCCAAGCAATTGAAGTGTTTGAAGGTTGTCGTCAGGAGGCATGAAAAGGGTTCTCTTTTTCTAAGAGACTAAGGAGTTGGAGAAATCTCAAGAGGGATAGAACCTTCAGAATTTAAGGAAGGATTGCACAGAGAGTTCATGTCGTGGAGCATCTAAAATCAGTGTTGCCAGGGTTGTTCGCAGGAGGGCGCGTGAGCACAGAGTAACACTTGGTCATTTTCAAAGAAATCCTCAAGGAGAAAGAAATTTATGGTCAGGATCTTGTGGAGGGGATTCGCGGAAAACCCGCCAGCCATCAGATCCACCAGAGTAACAAGGAGGTTACGGTCATGCCAAAGGGTCAAGATCAGGAGGATTGTGAGCTGTAGGATCGATATTAAGTTACCTGTTAACCACTTGATCAAGAAGAAGTTGCACCGGGGTTACGTCCTAGTGAGTAGAGGAAAGAATCCAAAGAGGCATCAGGATATTGAGCCATCGGGAGTCGGGAAATCAGAGTTCCTGAGGTCGTGCGAATCAGGACATCAAAAGTCTTGAAATCCCAACGAGTGCAGATCTGTCCATCTGTTGGGATAGGTGGTAGGGATCGAGACTCCATCGACATTTCGAGAGTTCAGGAGTCAAGAGAATCGAGGCCCTTCAAGTATCGAAACCCTGAGAAAAATTCCTAGTTGTAGATCTCAAGGTGGACACGTGTCCGAAGATCCAAGAGTATTCGAGGTTCGGTATTTCGGGAATCCCGGGGCAAAGAAATTGTTACATCAAGAATCTCGATCCTGCGATGCCCAAAAAATTGACGAGGGGATAGTGACGTGGAAGAGTCAACCCTCACGTGCATTGGGAATCAACATTCCGTGACTCTGGGGAATTATAGAAACAATAATCTTGAAACTCTGAATCGCGATATCCCAATAGGCTAATAGTGTGGGGCCATAGAGGAATTAGTGGAGGACAGGTGGCAAGGAAGTCATCCATTGGATTTTGGGTCATCGGGGATCGAGGATTATTGAGGCAAGTTGTTTGGACATCGAAAATGCAAAATCCCGATAGGAGGAACCCTCATAGCAAGGTAAAAGGTCAGTGTTGACTCACGTCATATTTCGAAGAACCATGAGGCATAAACCATGCCACCGCAGGATTCATGAAATCGTGAAGTCTGATTTCCTGATCGATTAAGGGAGATCTTTCGGAGAACTGTTGTGAGTGTAGAAAATTCCCGATAGGGAATTTAAAGATATTTTGAGTTCTTCAGGCCAAGGAAGGAGGAGGTCCTGTGAGTGGACGTGCCTGAGGGCGCGCCTGCATCAAAGTGGTATCAGAGCAAAAAAAAATTCTTTTCTTTCTGTAGTAGAGAAGAAGAAAATTCACCATGCCGCCAAGGAGACGGGATAGGCAGTCACCCGATCCAGAGGAAAGAGAAAACCCGAGAAGAAGGGGTAGGCAAGTGCAGAATCCAGAAATGGAAAGAGAGATACGTGATCTCCAAGCTAGACTCAAAGATATGGAGACAACGCAAAGAGGCACAGCCAGTGCAGGGGATCTGAGTGATTCCGACAGTGAAGTTGAAGCTGAACATGAGGAAGAAGTTGTAGCCAAGGATGCAGCCAATGAACGTCTAATCAAAGCTATTGCGCAGATGGGCGCAAAAGTGAAGGTGGACATTCTAGTTTATGAGGGGAATCTGGATGCGGAAGAGCTTCTAGATTGGATTAGAGATCTCGATACATACTTCGATTATGAAGATGTCGAAGAGGATAATAAAGTTAGGCATGCTGTCACGAGATTGAAGGGACACACAACATTATGGTGGCACGAGATACAAGCAGATAGACGCTGCAAGGGCAAGTAGAAAATTAAAAGTTGGGATCGAATGTTTGCAAAGATGAAGGAAAAGTTCATCCCCAGAGATTATCAAATCACTATGTTCAGGAGGATGCAGAACCTAAGACAGAAGCTGATGAAAGTAAAAGAATACATGGAGGAATTTTATCGACTGAACATCAGGGCAGGTCATCAGGAGAGTGATGATGAGAAAGTCGCCAGGTATATGAATGGCCTGAGATATGATATCTAGGACGAGATGAGCATGGTAACCATCCTAACTATGGAGGATGCTTATCATATGGCTTTGAAAGCTGAAGAGAAGATGAGATGTAAGAAAGGTCAGCGAGAGTGAGGTAGGAGTCATCCCAAAGGCAAGTCAGTTGCCCAGGAAAGAAACCAGAAGCCCAAGGAAGACTGGAAAAATCCTCGGACTAAAACTGAGAGAGGTGGAATTTCGCAGTGAGGCCAACATACTGAACAAAAAGGGATGCAAATGGAGCAGAGAGGAGGATACACTGATAATAGCATGTTTCCTCATACCATAGGAAGAGGAAGAGGAAGAGGTGGAGTGATCACATGCTTCATGTGTGGAAAGAATGGGCACAAGTCATTCAAGTGTCCAGAGAAAAGGAAGGATAGTGGAGAAGCTCACATCGCCGAGGCATAGAGGCAATATGTTGAAACAGAAGATGCAGAAGGCAGAAGGTCACTGATGATGTGTAAAGTTCTCTTAACACCCGAGAAGGAGGTGGAGGACTTAGCTCAAAGGACCATACTTTTCAGAACATATTGCAAAACCAAGGATAGGGTATGCAAGGTTATCATGGACATCGGTAGCACAGATAATCTCGTTTCAACCGAGATGGTGGAAAAGCTGGAGCTGGAGACGATTGATCATCCAAACCCATACAAAGTTTCATGGCTATAGAAGGGAAACCAGGTAAGTGTCACTAAACAATGTTTAGTTGAATTCAAAATAGGAGGGTATAATGATAAAGTACTCTGTGATGTCATTCCTATGGATGCCTGTCATCTATTGTTGGGGCAGACCATGGCAATATGACAGGAATGTAATTCATGATGGGAATATGAATACGTATACTCTGGAGAAGAATGGGATTACACATATGTTGCTTCCAATAAAAGATAAGAAGGAAAAACCAGAAGGGACAAATACTGTACTTCTCATGAGTGGGAAGGAGCTTCTTATGAAGGTGAAGAAGAAAGAAGATCCACAATTCTTTGTGTTCAGGAAACCGAGGATTTTTTTGACTAGCACAAGAGTGGATGATCTACCAGAGGAGATTCAGAAACTGCTGGAAGAGTTCGCTGACATCGTGGTGAATGAATTACCTCATTCATTGCCACCGATGAGGAGTGTGAGTCATCATATAGACCTCATACCAGGAGATAGTTTTTCGAATAAAGCCATGTACAGGTTGACTCCGCAAAAAAATGAAGAGGTCAAGAAGCAGGTTGAGGAGCTGTTAGACAAAGGATTGGTCAGGGAAAGTTTGAGCCCATGTGTCGTTCCAACAGTACTTAGTCCAAAAAAATATGGAGGTTGGAGAATGTGTACCGACTCAAGGTCCATCAACAAGATAACCATCAGGTACAGGTTTCCATTTCCATGGATGGACGATTTAATGGATTTCTTAAGTGGATAATTTTTTTTTTCAAAGATAGATTTGAAGAGTGGATATCACTAGATTCGCATGAGGGAAGGTGATGAGTGGAAGACGGCCTTCAAAAGCAACGAAGGATTTTATGAATGGCTTGTCATGCCATTTGGATTGACGAATGCACCGAGTACCTTTATGAGGTCGATGAATGAAGTCCTGAAGGATTTCATCGAAAAATTTGTCATCGTATATCTAGATGATATACTGATTTTCAGTAAAATGAAGGCTGAACATCTGAAGCATTTGGCCATTGTAATGAAAAATCTACAGCAAGAGAAACTATTGATTAATAAAAAGAAGTCCTCATTCATGAAAACCAATCTCATTTACTCGGGTTTTGTTATTTCGGTGAATGAGCTAAGGATGGATCCAGATAAGGTGGAGGTAATTAAAAATTGGCCATCACCGAGAAATATTTTTGAGGTGAGGAGTTTTCATGGACTGGCTATCTTCTACCGGAAGTTCATCAGAAATTTCAGTGGGATTAGCGCAACGATCATGGATACAGTCAAGAAAAGACATAAATCTTTTCACTGGACTAAGGAGGCGGAGAAAAGTTTCAAATTGTTGAAGCGAAAGATTTTGGAACAACCAATTCTGGTGTTGTTGGATTTCCAAAAGACGTTTCAAGTAAAATGTGACGCAAGTGGGTCTGCCATAGGAGCGGTCTTGAGTCAGGAGGACAGATCGATTTCCTATTTCAGCAAGAAGTTGAATGAGGCGAAATTGAAGTACTCCACGTATGATAAGGAATTTTATGCTATCATACAGGCATTAAATAAATGGAGGCACTATTTGATTCCAAAGGAATTTGTTTTATATAGTGGTAACCATGCATTACAATTTGTGACTCAGCAGGAGAAGTTGAATCAGAGGCATGTTAAGTGGGTTGAATACATGCAGAATTTTACTTTTGTAATTAAGCATATTTCGGGTACTGCTAACAAAGTGGTTGATTCTTTGAGAAGGAAATGTTTGTTGATGCAGGAGTTCAAAGTCAGGATGTTAGGCTTTGATGATCTCAGGTACATGTATGTAGATGATCCATATTTTAAGGAAGCATATGAAGCAGCTGAGAACCCATTTCTCAGAGACAGAACCCAGTGGATAGAGTACATGATCCAGGAAGGGTTTTTGTTTAAGGGAAATAAATTGTGTATTCCAAATTGCTCCATGAGTGAGAATCTGTTAAAGGAGAAACACAATGGAGGATTGGCTGGACACTTCGGTCATGACAAGATATTTGCAAAGCTGAGCGAGTCATACTTTTGGCTAGGGATGCAGTCAGAGGTCAAGCAATTTGTAGACAGATGCAGGATTTGCCAGCATTCAAAGGGAAGAAAGAAGAATGCAGGATTCTATCAACCATTACCCATACCTGAGAGGCCGTGGGATGAAATCAACATGGATTTCATATTGGTATTTCCAAGGATGCAAAGAGGATTTGATTAAATCTTTGTGGTAGTCGATAGGTTTTCCAAGATGGCACATTTTATCCCATGCCAGAAAACCAATGATACAACTCACATCACAAATCTGTTTTTCAAGGAGGTCGTTCGACTTCACGGCTTACCTAGAAGTATAGTTTCGGACAGAGATACAAAGTTCGTGGGACATTTCTGGAGGACATTATGGAAGAAGTTGGGGAATAACTTGTTTTTTAGTTCAGCTTATCATCCTCACATGGATGGGAAAACAGAAGTGGTGAACAGAAGTCTGGGAGACTTGTTGAGAAGCTTAGTGACAGAGCACCACATCGAGTGGGATAAAATATTGCTGCAAACAGAGTTTGCATACAATGATTTAGTGAATAGGAGCACAGGACGAAGGCCATTTCAGATTGCGTATGGCATGTAGCCGAGAGGAGTTTCTGAATTAAGGGATTCGGAACAAAATGCGACAAGGAGGGCAAGTGTCGAAGAGTTCACAGAGGCGATGAATGAACTTCATGGCCAGGTGAAGCAACGACTGTTGGATTCATGTCACGAATATAAGCGTAGAGCCGACCAGCGTAAGAGACAACTTCAATTCGAGGTTGGTGAATTAGTTATGGCACATTTGAGGGAAGAAAGGTTCCCAAGGGGAACATACAATAAATTGAAAATGAAGAAAATCGGGCCATGTATGGTCTTGAAGAAATTGGGGGGAAATTCTTATGAGATCGAGTTACCGGATGGGATCGGAATATCTCTGACATTCAATGTCGCATATTTATACCCATATAAAGCTGAGTAAGTAGGAAAAAAAGGTGAACAGTCAGAGGTTCAGTGGAAGAAGTATATGTCGATTGCATAAAATCCACAGATGGAGAACGTATTGGAAAAGAGAGTCAGTAAGAAGACCAGGAGGAAAGAATACTATGAGTACCTGGTCAAATGGAAGGGCCATCCAGTGGAATATGCCAGCTGGGAGACTGAAGCGGAGATACAGAAGCATAGAAAGACAATGGAGGAGCTCATGGACAAGATCCCATGAAAATTTTCAAGTGGGGGAGTATGATGTAGGAGCATCGCCAACTCATCAAGAGAGCTAGCGCGGAAGCGGAAGACAGCTGGATAAGCTAGCATAGATTTTGAGATTTCCTTGGAAGTTGTTGCGCGATCTTAAATGAGTCATTTAAGATGAGGTGCACTTGTGTATTGTAATGGATATTGAGAGGATAGCTCTCTTCCTTTAGTAGATAGGAGGCATTTAAACTAGTTAAGGCAGGTAGATAGACTTGAATTCGTAGATTAGATAGTTTTAGAAAGAAGGAGGGAAAATAGATATAGACACCCTCATTGTACATTGTAACATTATTCAGGCATAGTTGAAGTAGGAAGAGGATAGGAGAATAGAAGAGAGCTGAAGAAGAACATCCATGTATAGATCTTGAATTAATAGAGGAAGTTGATTCAAATCCATGGTTTGGTGTCTTTTCTCTGTGTGTTGATGTTAGAAGATGTGCTCATGAGTGTTTGCTTTCCTGTTATGCATTTTCTTTATTGCTGTGTATGTGATTTCATGTCTGAGTTTGAAATATGAAGGGAAGAAGAAATGAGTTTCAATTGTTTCTCTATTTGAGCAAGGATTCCTGTAGGGAGTGCAGTTGAAGTCCTCTATAGGGAGAGCATTGATAGAAGGCTCGGATAGTTTAACTCTTGTTCTCATTTACCCAGAAGTGAAATTGGGTTGTTGGAGCCGTGCCAGGGGTGCGTAGGCTGAGGGAGAGTCTCAGTTGTGAATCTGAGCAGAAGATTTGAAGGATTGTTGCTGCAGGTGTGCGCAGGGTCAGAGAAACCCAAACAATTGAAGTGTTTGTAGGTTGTCATCAGGAGAGGTGCAAAGGGTTCTATTTTTCTAAGAGACTAAGGATTTGGAGAAAGATCAAGAGGGATAGAACCTTCCGAATTTAAGGAAGGATTGCACAGAGAGTTCATGTCGTGGAACATCTAAAACCAGTGTTGCCAGGGTTGTGCACAGGAGGGAACGTGAGTGCAGAGTAACACTTGGTCATTTTCAAAGAAATCCTCAAGGAGGAAGAAATTGATGGTCAGGATCTCATGGAGGGGATTCATGGAAAACCCTCCAGCCTTCATATCCACCAGATTAACAAGGAGGTTATGGTCATGCCAGAGGGTTAAGCTCAGGAGGATCATGAGCCATAGGATCAATGTTGGGTTACCCGTCAGCCGGTTGATCAAGCAGAAGTTGCACCGAGGTTACGTCCTAGTGAGTAGAGGAAAGAATCCAAAGAGGAATTGGGATATTGATCCATCGAGAGTCAGGAAATCAGAGTTCCTAAGTTCGTGAGAATCGAGACATCAAAAGTCTCAAAATCACGACGAGTACAGATCCTTCCATCTGTTGGGGCAGGTGGTAGGGATCGAGAGTCCATTGGCATTTAGAGAGTTCAAGAGTCAAGAGACTCAAGACCTTTCAAGTCTCGAAACCCTGAGAAGAATTCCTAGCCGTAGATCTCAGGGTGGACACGTGTCGGAAGATTCGAGAGGAGTCGGGGTTCGGTATTTTGGGAATCCCGAGGCAAAGAAATCCTTACATCAAGAATTGTGATCCCGTGATGCCCGAAAAACTGACGAAGGGATAGTGATGTGGAAGAGTCAACCCTCACATGCATCGGGAATCGACATTCTGTGACTCTAGGGAATTATAGCAGCAGGAATCACGAAACTTTGAATCGGGATATCCCGACAGGCTAACAGTGTGGGGCCACAGAGGAATTAGTGGAGGATAGGTGGCAAGGAAGTCATCCATTAGAGTTTGGGTCATCATGGAGCGGGGATTGGTGAGGAAATCTATTTGGACATCGCAAACTCGAAATCCCAATAAGAGGAACCCCGATAGCAAGGTAAAAGGTCAACATTGACTCACATCAGATTTCGGAGAATCGTGAGGCATAAACCATGTGACCACAGGATTCATGAAATCGCAAAGTCTGATTTCCCGATCGATTAAGGGAGATCATTTGGAGAACTATTGTGGGTGTAGAAAATTTCCTATAGGGAATTTGAAGATATTTTGAGTTACTTGGGCCAAGGAAGGAGGCGGTCCTATGAGTGGACATGCCTGAGGGTGTACCTACGTAAAAAAATGAACAAATCCTGATGCAAAATTAAAACTTGTGTCAACCAATTTGTGTATTGATTTGAAAGAAATATAGGGTTTATGGTTTACATGATGAATTGATGAGGGAAACAAGTGGGTTTGTATCTCAAATTTGAGTCCAGAAACCATCCCATATCGTTAAGGCATGTAAATATTTTATCCATGTTAAATTTCAGTGCATACAAAAGAAGTTTGAAAAAAATTCAACGTTGGCGCCATTCCCAGGTCATTATTTCCCATGTCTAGTCCTAGTACAATGTATTTTCATTTTTCCTTTTTAAATTTGTTCGACATTACACATGTTACCACATTTGGTAATCCAAGGGCACATTTTTATTGTGTTTATTAAGAAATGAACGAAAAAAGATGGACTTTTCATCAAAACTATGACACGTACATTAATGTATAATATACAATGTAGAACCTAAAAGAAAAATGAAGAAAGTATTAATGGCCAAACTTAAAACTTGGGTCAACCAATTTGTGCACTAACTTGAAATAAATATAGGGTTTATGGATTACATGATGAATTGATGATGGAAAAAAGTGGGTGTGTGAGTCAAATTTAAGTCCAGAAACAATCCCATATCGTTAAGCCATGGACATAGTCTATCCATGTCAAGTTTTCATGCATACATAAACAAGTAGAAGAAATTTCGATGTTGACCCCATTCATAGGTGATTATTGCCCATATCTAGTCCTAGTACAATTTCATTTAGTTGTTCCTTTTAAAATTTGCTCGACAATAGACACATTCTCACCTTTAGTACTCCAAGTACATATTTTTATTGTGTTAATTAAACAATGAATGAAGAAGGAGGTATTTTTCATTATACGTATGATACAGATACATTATTGTATAATATACAATGTACAACCTGAAACAAAAACTAAGAAAAGATGATGCAAACTTAAAACTTGTGTCAACCAATTTGTGCACTAATTTTAAATAAATATAGGGTTTATGGTTTACAATATGACATTATGATGAAAACAAGTGGATGTGTGAGTCACATTTGAGTCAAGAAACTGTCCCATATAATTAAGGCATGCAAATAGTCTATCCATATAAAAATTTAGTGCATAAATAAACAATTTGAAAACATTTCAACATTCACCCCATTTGTAGGTCATTGTTTCCCATGTCTAGTGCTAGTACATTGTCTTTTGGTTTTTTATTTTAAAATTCATTCGATAGTAGAGACGTTCCCTCCTCTAGTATTGCAAGGACATATTTTTGTTGTGTTGATTAAACTATGGATGAAAAAAGAGGGATTTTTCATCACAACTATGACACACATACATTAATATATAATGTACAATGTAGAACCTAAAATAAAAACTAAGAAAGGTTGATACAAACTTAAAACTCGTGTCAACCAATTTGTGCACTAATTTGAAATAAATATAGGGTTTATGGTTTATATGATGAATTTATGATGGAAACAAGTGGGTGTGTGAGTCAGATTTGATTCAAGAAAACCTCAACACATACATAAACAATTTGAAAGAATTTCAACACTGGGCCCATTTGCAGGTCATTGTTTCCCATGTCTAGTCCTAGTACGATTTCTTTTGGTTTTTCCTTTTAAAATTCATTTGACAGTACACATGTTCCCTCCTCTAGTACTGCAACGACATATTTTTATTTTTTTGATTAAACAATGAACAAAAACATAGCGATTTTTCATCGCAACTATGAAACACATACATTAATGTATAATATACAATGTAGAACCTAAAATAAAAATTTAGAAAGGCTGATGAAAACTTAAAACTTGTGTCAACCAATTTTTGCACTAGTTTGAAATAAATATAGGGTTTATGGTTTACATTATGAATTTATGATGGAAACAAATGTGTGTGTGAGTTAAATTTGAGTACATAAACTATCCCATATGCTCAAGGCATGAGAATAGTCTATACATCTGAAATTTTAGTGCATACAGAAATGATTTGAAACAATTTATACATTAGCCCCATTTGCAGGTCATTGTTTCCCATGTCTAGTCCTAGTATAATGTATTTTGGTTCTTCCTTTTAAAATTTATTCAGCAGTACACACATTCCCACATATAGTACTACAAGGACATATTTTGATTGTGTTTATTAAACAATGAATGAAAAAAGAGGGATTTGTCATCACAACTATGACACACATACATTAATGTATAATATACAATGTAGAACCTGAAAGAAAAATGAAGAAAGGCTTACCCACCAAACATAAAAATAGGGTTTATTTTTTACATGATGAATTGGTAATTGAGAAAAGTGGGTGTGTGAAGCAATTTTGAGTTAAGAAACCCTCCCATATCATTAAGGCACATAGATAGTCTATCCATGTGAAATTTTAGTGCATAGAGAAACAGTTTTAAAAAATTTCAAAGATGGCGCCATTCGCAGGTATCTGTTTCCCATGTCTAGTCCAAGTACGATGTCTTTTGGTTGTTCCTTTTAAAACTCTTTTGAAAATACACACGTTCCCACATCTAGTACTGCAAGGACATATTCGTATTGTGTTTATTAAACAATGAACGAAAAAACGGGGATTTTTCATTACAAATATGGCACACATACATTAATGTATAATATAGAATGTAGAACCTGAAAGAAAAATAAAAAAAGTCTTAAGCACCAAACTTAAAAATCATGTCAAACAATTTGTGCACTTATTTGAAAGAAATATAGGGTTTATTGTTTACATGATGAATTGATGATGGAAACAAGTGGGTGTGTCAGTAAAAATTGAGTCCAAACATCTTCCCATATCATTGACGCATGTGAATAGTCTATCCATGTGAAATTTCAGTACATACCGAAACAGTTTGAAAAAATTTCAACGTTCACCCCATTTCCAGGTCATTGTTTCTCATGTCTAGTGCTAGTACAATGTATTTTTGTTTTTCCTTTTAAATTTCATTCAACAGTACAGACGTTCCCTCCTCTAGTACTACAAGGACAAATTTTTATTTTGTTGATTAAACAATGGACTAAAAAAGAGGGATTTTTCATCACAATTATGACACACATACATTAATGTATAATATACAATGTAGAACCTGAAATAGAAACTAAGAAAGGAGGTTGCAAACTTAAAACTTGTGTCAACCAATTTGTGCACTAATTTGAAATAAATATGGGGTTTATGGTTTAGATGATGAATTTATGATGGAAACAAGTGGGTGTGTAAGTCAAATTTGATTCAAGAAACCCTCCCATATCATGAAGACATGTGAATAATCTAT
>ML809289.1:264064-279326 GCA_009831015.1 Picea engelmannii | reverse complement strand
GATGAAAAAAGAGGGATTTTTCATCACAACTATGACATACATACATTAATATATAATATACAATGTAGAACTTGAAATAAAAACTAAGAAATGTTGATGCAAACTTAAAACTTCTGTCAACCAATTTGTGCACTAATTTGAAAAAATATAGGGTTTATGGTTTAGATGATGAATTTATGATGGAAAGAAGTGGGTGTGTGATTCAAATTTGATTCAAGAAAATCTCCCATATCATTAAGCCATGTGAATAGTCTATCCATGTGAAATTTCATTGCATACAGAAACAATTTGAAGGAATTTCAACACTGGGCCCATTCCGAGGTCATTGTTTCCCATGTCTAGTCCTGGTACGATGTCTTTTGGTTTTTCCTTTTAAAATTCATTCAACAATACACATGTTCCCTCCTCTAGTATTGCAAGGACATATTTTTATTGTTTTGATTAAACAATGAAAAAAAACATAGGGATTTTTCATCGCAACTATGACACACATACATTAATGTATAATATACAATGTAGAACCTAAAATAAAAATGAAGAAAGGATGATGAAAAATTAAAACTTGTGTCAACCAATTTTTGCACTAATTTGAAAGAAATAAAGGGTTTATGGTTTACATGATGAATTGATGATGGAAACAAATGTTTGTGTGAGTTAAATTTGATTACAAAAACTGTCCCATTTCCTTAAGGCATGAGAATAGTCTATGCATCTGAAATTTTGGTGAATACAGATACAATTTGAAACAATTTTTACATTGGCGCCATTTCCAGGACATTGTTTCCCATGTCTAGTTCTAGTATAATGTATTTTGGTTGTTCCTTTTAAAATTCATTCAGGAATAGAAACAATCCCACATCTACTACTGCAAGGACATATTTTTATTGTGTTTATTAACAATGAAAGAAAAAACAGGGATTTTTCATCACGACTATGACACACATACATTAATGTAAACTATATAATGTAGAACCTGAGGGAAAAATGAATCAAGGCTTACCCGCCAAACATAAAAATAGGGTTTATGTTTTACATGATGAATTGATAATGGAAACAAGTGGGTGTGTGAGCCAATTTTGAGTAGAGAAACCCCCCCATAACGTTAGGGCACATAAATAGTCTATCCATGTGAAATTTTAGTGCATACAGAAATAGTTTTATAAATTTTCAAAGTTGGCCCGATTCGCAGGTATCTGTTTCCCATGTCTAGTCCAAGTACAATGTATTTTGGTTGTTACTTTCAAAAGTCATTTGACAATACACACGTTCCACATATAGTAATGCAAGGACATATTTTTATTGTGTATATTAAACAATCAAATAAAAAAGAGGGAATTTTCATCACGACTATGACACACATACATTAATGTAAAATATACAATGTAGAACCTGAAAGAAAAATGAAGGATTATGGGCCAAACCTAAAACTTGTTTTAACCAATTTGTGCACTAATTTGAAAGAAATATAGGGTTTATGGTTTACATGATGAATTGATTATGGAAACAAGTGGGTGTCTGAGACAAATTTGAGTCCAGAAAACTTCCCATATCATTAAGGCATGCGAATAGTCTATCCATGCGAAATTTCATTACATAGAAAAACTGTAAGGACCTCCTTGTTACGACAACATCTCTGATAACAGGTGCAATTTTTTTTTTCTTGTTTGTGTGTGTGCACGTGTAGAAGTAACAGACACACTTGACTCTACGTTGCCACTCGACAACCAACAAGATGCAACCGCGATGTTCATCACAAGAAGACTGAAGGCACACAACTAGTAACTGCAAGCAATAAATGACCATCGACACAAGGCGCACAACGCAAACATTTAACGACATACTGGGTTATGCACAATATGAACATAGAGGGAAGGATCCATAGTAGTAGATCTTACTATTTCTTCACATGAAGGCAGGGCGTTTAATCTTAGTTCGCTGCTCCGGAGAGAGAGAAGGTCAGATAGGCTCCTGGCCGACTGCTCAGGCAGAAACTAGTAATCTTCGTCAGGTGTGTTGCAAGAGTGGAAACCCTGCCTTTAAAGGGCCCGAGACTCTTGATACGGCACTGGGTTCCTTACACAGAAATAATCACACACACAGACTTACATACTAAGGCTACATGGAGATGTCTACATCTTGCCCGACACAACTGGCCCCATACTCAAATGACTCAGCCAAGTAAAAAAATAAATAAACGCACGACCACAACCTCTATGGAAGGTGCAGATCAAAAGGACTCCACAACGACCAACCATTATTACAACAAGGCATTATCTCTGCCTCCATTAGCATTAATTACCAACCTGTTATTCCCTTAAACTTCCACTAGACGAAGAGTTGCCAATTCTACCCTTAAATAATGTAAAATCAATTTCTTGCAAGTTCCGAACACTAATGCAAAATAAATGATTGTATAGCATTAAAAATTCACATAACATACTACTGATTTACCTACAATACATTCTAAATAAGTCATGTCAAAACTTACCTTCAAATCGTATCAAGTGGGTAAGTATCATAATGGACAAATTGACCTAAACTCCAATAAATATAATATATGATAGATAAAAATGTATTAGGAGATAAATAGGAAAGGTCCCAACACTGAGATGTCATTGAATAATCTACCATACTACCATTTTACATCGCCATACAGGCTAGCATCATTACATTTATAATATAAGGTCTTTCCAATTTAGCTGACTATTATCAAAATAAACTACAATGATATCATCTAGCAACATACAATTTATCTAATCCATTACTTAACATTTCCATTAAACAAGTAACGTAGAAATTAACCTTATCATAACATTAGCATTAAATTTAATCAATACATTATTTCAAACTTTACCATGAATAACAATGGTAATTAAAATAGCCTTATCCTAAATCTTGGTATTAATACCACATCATTACATAGTTGTTAAATCCACCATAATATCACTAATGACCATAACTTTACAATACTAATTGAAAATAGAAAGGCCAATGACATACTTCTATGAGCTATCCTACACTAACATTTCTATCAATCTGATAATTCAAACTTTACTCTTACATAATTTGGAACCACCTAATACCGTGACGTTACTTACCCTATCCCTCAAATAAATTTCAAAAACATTCCTACAAGTCATTAACCTTACTCTTGTTCTCCCTCCTTTCACTATCATGACCAAGACAACCCCCTTTTACACGCTAACTTCACATTCTGTTATGCATATCTTTTGTACCAACAATTTAACACAAGTTCATGTAATTAAGTGCCTTCTTAATATTAAAATATATTACCCTTACCTTTACATCTCACCACCTCCCAAAATGTTCCCGAAACAGTCAATTCGCCTGAATCATTCCTAGACATAACAATACTAAAAGCAAAGATATTCTGGGATACCTTCAAAAATTGTCCTGATAAACAAGGATACACCAGATTCGAGCACGCAGAGGGTCGATTGGGCAAATGTTGTGCGCATGCCAAGGTATCACAAGCCAAAGGGTATTTTTTTTTTGCAGGAGCAATTTATGGCCACTGCCGAATGGCAGAATCTCAGGAAGTACACAGCTGGTACGGGCGGAATTTGAGCTTTTCAAAGACAGCGGGAAAAACAATACCTTATAAAATTCCTAATGTTTCTCTGACACCTGCTATCCGCCAAAGTTGTTCCCTGAGCATTAATAAAGAAAACAATAACCGAGGTATCTGAGGATAATCGCCCCACCAATAACTATCAGGGTGACGGTTCATTCAAGGAAAAGGTTAAGGGCGTTGTCAGGGTTTAATAACCTGCACACCAGCCTTAAATTCATGACGGGCAGATCGTGGCTGCAACTCTAGCAAGTTCATCACTGGAAGAATCAGGTTAATAACAGGGAAGGGGTTCATGCCAGCAAGGAAGTTCAGTCCTTCGAGAAGGTACATGCTCAGTCAGGGAGGGGGAAGGTCCGAGGAGTTAAAACTTGAGGGGTCACATCTCTCAGGCAACGCCAGTCAAGTTCTGAAGAAAAGAGAGAGATCTGTTCGCTGGAATTGGGAACTGGAAGATCAAGTACAATGGAGGATGAACAGTCTCATAAAAACATAAACGAAATGCCCGAACCTGATCCAATATGATCTCTACACAGAAGAAATCGCCAGATAAGGGGAGGGTGCAAGGCTGAAGGTTTATCTCATTCTCTGGTTTACTGTTACACTAGTTTAAAATTTCCTAAAACAGCCCGCCGCCTCCTTCCTGAAGATTTCTGAGGGTAGACACGCTAAAGGCGAATGGAAGATGTAACCATTCTGCAATTTTAGGGAATACAACTACTTGGGAGATTGAAGGATTAAGTAAAACACTCAATTGAGCGTCGATTCTAGTCTTGTTCACAGATAGAAGGAAAAACAATTTAAGCCAAGTCCTGTGAAAAAATATTTAACCGGAGGCATATAAAAACGAGGGGTTGCATGGCTGTAAATGGGATTCCCATTTAGTAGCTCCTTGGCAAGGTTTGTGAACATACGATAACGATTGAAAGGCTAGGAAGTAAACTACGCTTCCCTTTGGAACAGGTTTAACAATAACGTGTGGTATTATGTTGGATAAAGCAGCAACCTTTAGCTCCAACTGGACACGGATGAAACTTTACCCTTATCCACACCTGGAAGTATCAGGATAGATGGTGGCACACAGTGAAATTGAAGTGCTGAACCATTCCCCCTTCCTTTATTCAACTCTCAAATGGAGAGGAGAAACCTACCGGGTAAAGGAAGGATGTTGAGCAGAAGGCCTTTAGTTAATTTGAACGCAGAGCCAAAAATTACTAAACATACTTATCAAAAGAGGGGGGGGTTTACAACTCTGTGAATAACATCTTAAAACTTCGTTGATCTACCCTCCAAGAAAAGAAAAAAAAAACTTCAATTCAACATAGACCTCTACTTCCAACCCAAACAAGTTTCATAATAAAATGCACATAAACCACCAGCAAATAACAACTTTAATAAAATCCAGATGGAACGTTAGTAATCTATCAAATCTTTTTCAATCAATAAGCAATCCAAGCGTAAGTCCCAAGCATTCTACTCTATAGTTTAAAGAGCATACCTTTGCCTCTTCGCCTTCCTTGATGACGTCCACGCTCCATGCCACTCCTGCTCGCCGACCATAGAGACTACACCGGTATCTCCCAGCCAAACGCTAGGGGTACTCTGCTTCCCCCTTAGCCCCCCGAGCTGCAAAAGGGCCACACACAGTCCAAATGGTATACCTAGCTTCCCAGCTCGCCTCCACGGCTGAGCTACCACTCTATTACAAGCTGAGAAATTCCCAACTCCTCACAAGCAATCAGTCCAGTCCCCATTTCGACAGCATAACCATACCTTAAAAGCCCATCCCCCTTCTTCCTCATCTATCTTTCTTTTATATATTTTTGAGACCCCCTCTTTCCCTAATTCACATTTACCTCAAGTTTAAATGAAAACCCCTAAAAATTCTCTATCTTACAAGTGTCACTCATCCCCCATGTTTCTCCAAAATTATATTATTTAACTTATTAATTGTCTATGGTTCATTTATTACTTAATTTCCCTATTTTCATTAATCCCTTCTCTTTTTTTTTTTTAAACCAAAAAAAAGTAAATGCGCTAATTAATATTTTCATTTTATTTTTAAATTCATAACTTTTTATTAATGGTAGAGGCGGTAGGGACTAATAAATTAACGAAAAGAGAATCCATTATTAATTTTCTTTATTCTATAAATTAGAGATTATGGAATACACGACAATTTGTTTATAATATATATATATATTTCCTATATACATGCATGTTATTCATCATTTTAATTTATCATTATCCATCATTTTAATTTATCATTAATATATATATATATATAGGATAATGAGAGATTAAAGTGATGACAAACATGTATATGGGAAATGTAGATGTATGACATAAAAGAGGAATAATGAGAAATTAAGGGAATGGATGGTGATTTAATAATGTGAAATGGACATGTAAATGGGAAATGGATATTGGAAGATTAAGGTGAAGGATGATAGTTTAATAATGTAGACAGGGATAATGAGAGGATAATGGTCTTAGTTTTTTTTTTGGAATTTTCTTTATGTTATACTACATAGGAGATGCCATTCTCCCACAAGTTAGGAATTAATTTCTTCTTTGTAAAATTTTAAAACTATTAGATTTACTTTAAATCTTACCATCGTCATTGCCCCAAGAATTTTATGAAGACCCAACTATTACTTAGGTGGGATTTTGTTTAATTTGATATTTTTATTCCAGGTTCTGCTCTTAAGGTTAGAATAAAATTTTACCCTAAAAGTTTTAGACTTAGTACTTAGATTCTGAACTGGGCGACACTGGGTTAGGGAAGTTGTTTAAGAATTTATTAAGGCATTATTGTCTTAGGGATATTTAGGTTTCTTTCCTTCATCCACATCAATGCGACGTGCCCTTCAGGATGCACCATGTGGTCCAAGGGTGCCACTCGCCTCGTTTGTTTCCTTTGCGCGACGTGCCCTTCAGGATGCACCACGTGCTCCAAAGGTTCCACTCACTTCTTGTGTTTCTTTTGTGCAACGTGCCCTTCAGGATGCACCACGTGCTCCAAGGGTGCCACTCACCAACTAGAATGATTGGTAGACATCTATAACCCCTGGAGTCAACACTCCACCAGGTGAACTTGTGGAAGACTAAGGGCTCTAAGGAATAAGGACCCCACCTTATTGCATGCCCCTTAGAATCATCGTGAGCGACTGTCGCAGTCATCGCTCACGACATCATGGATCCTCTCGAACTAGTTAATCGTTAACCTACAGTTCGAGCCACGGCGGGAGTGCTAGTAGGCGGCGGCAGGGTTGTTGTCCACCCCTCTCCCTCAACCTCTTTGGAATTGTGTGTGGCCCCTTTACTCCATATGTGAGTCTGGTCGACAAGCTATCGTCAGCCTGCATCATCAATAATCATGTCAAAACATGTCAATATCATATCATCAAATCAAATGAAATATCACAGTAAATAAATCAACCCAAAAGCACACTCCTTGACTCAATCCGGAGTCCAAGGGGGTTCCACCGATGCCTCTGCATCCTTAAGGTACAAAACCCTGCACACTCAATACAACTGAGTCAAATAGCACCTGTCTACATCACATAGTAAAACATCATGTCATCTATCATAATGCATCATAATCAAGTATAAATGTTTAAACATCAGAAAGTCTAGATCACTTGCGAGCAAGTGTCCTCAAATAATATTTTTTCTCAGTGCGCCAAAGTGGGATGTTATATACACCCCCTCTTGGTCTAAACTTCATCCCAAAGTTTCTTAGTATAAATGCCAAATAAAAGTATCATAGTATCATAAGTCTACCTAATCAAACCAAAATGAAAAATGCTGGCGCATATAATATGCATCCTCCCAGGTCGTCGAGTGTGGACTATAACTGTCCCACTAGACCTTGACCTGATCTACCATTTGACATCGTAACTATAGAACACGATGATCTAATATGCGGACTGGCTCATCCGTGAGCACTCCCTCATCCGATACCTACAATGAACTCATGTCAATCATGTGTGTAGGATCGCTAATATAATGTCTCAGAATAGATACATGAAAAACATCGTGCATACGCTCAAAGAATCAGGCAAGGCTAGTTGATAGGCCATGGGCCCCTTTCTCTCCACAATCTGGAAAGGTCCTACAAACCTAGGAGAGAGATTAGATCCCTTTCCAAACTTGATCGATCTCTTATGCAGTTTAACCCGCAAGAAGACTCGATCGTCAACCTCGTAAATATGGTCGACTCGGTGCACATCGGCATAACTCTTTTGTCGATCCTGCGCTTCTTTAATGCCTTGTCTTATGGTTTGCATTTTCTCTTCCATTTTTTGGATCGCTTCTGGTCCCACCAGGACCCCATCCTCAAGACGATCCCAACTCAAGGGCGTCCAACACGATCACCCATAAAGGAACTCAAAAGACGTCATCTTAATGGTGCTCTGGTAACTATTGTTGTAAGTGAACTCTACTAGAGGCAAGAATTCCCCCCAACACTTCTGTTGGTCCATCCCGTACATGTGCAACATGTATTCCAAGGTTTGGTTCATTCGTTTGGTCTGTCCGTCCATCTATGGCTGATACGTAGTAATAAAGTTAAGTTGGGTTCCCAAGGCCTCTTGGAAACTCATCCAAAATCATCCAGTAAACACCGATCCTCGATCAAATATAATCTTCTTAGGCATTCCATGCAGCCTCACAATCTCACGGATGAAAATTCTCACTATGTTAGGTTCCTGATACGTCATACACATCGGATTAAAGTGAGCACTCTCTTTGCCGTCAGTGGCAATCCAACAAATAAATCCATCGAAATAACTTCCCATTTCGATTCCGGAATGGCATGTGGTTGAAGTAATCCTGTCGGGTGTCTATGTTCAGCCTTTACCTGCTGACACTCTAGACATCTGGCCACAAGTTTGACTATTCCCTTTATGTAAGTAATCTCGAATTCGTACTCGCTAAGCAATTCTAACCAATGTCGTTGTGGCGCGTTCAGGTTGCCTTGCATGAAAATGTGTTGCAGCCCACAATGATCAGTCTTTAATTCAATTTTTTTTCCAACAAGGTAGTGTTTCCAAACCTTCAAGGCATAAACAATGGCTAAAAACTCCCAATCGTGCGTCGCGTAGTTCTCCTCATGTCTTCTCAGCTTCCTCGAAATGTAAGAAATCACTCGTCCGTCTTGCATCAAGACTCCACCTAATCCTTCCTTGGATGCATCACTGCATACCAAGAAGTCCGCATCCATGTCAGGGACCTTTAGTATCGGCGTTGTTGTCAACAACTCTTTAAGCCTCCGAAATGCTTCCGCGCATTTCTCCGTCCAGACAAACTTCTTATTTTTCTTCTGCAATTTCGTGATCGTATTTTCTATCTTTGAAAATCCCTTGAAAAACCGTCGATAGTATCCTGCTAAACCCATAAAACTATGCACTTTTGTTACATTCGTCGGTGCAGGCCATTCCACGGTGATACCTTCACTGGAGATGAAATGCCCTAAGTAGTGAATCCTCGATTGATAAAAAGAGCATTTGGACAACTTCCCATACAATTTGTGCTCTCGTAGACACTGTAGTACTAAGCACAAGTTCTCTTCATGCTCCTCTTTCATACAAGAGTAAATCAAAATATCGTCCATGAACACTTGGACGAACTTTTCCAAGTACTCGAGGAACACCCCGTTCATCAAACTCATGAATACCCCTGGGGCGTTTGTCAGTCCAAATGGTAAAACAGTAAACTTGTAATGTCCAATCTCATCTTAAATGTGGTCTTAGGGATGTCATCCTCCTTGATCCATAAATGGTGATACCCTGATCGCAAATCGATCTTGGAGAACACCATCGCACCCTTCATTTGATCGAATAGATCATCAATTCTTGGTAAGGGATACTAATTCTTGATCGTAGCCTTGTTCAGTTGACGGTGGTCAATGCAAAGCCTCCATGATTTGTCTTTCTTTAGTATGAAAATAACTAGTGCACCCCACGGTGACACACTAGGACGTATCAGTCCCAGGTCCAACAACTCCTACAATTGCATTTTCAACTCTTGCAACTCCAGGGTCGACATCTGATAAGGCGTTCTTACTATCGATTCAGTCCCTGGTTTCAGGTCTATGGTAAACTCCAATTCCCTTTCTGGAGGCATCTCAGGTAACTCCTCTATAAACACGTCCGCAAACTCCTTCACCACCGGAAAGTGTTCTAGATCTTCCACCAATCCTTTTTCATTTAGTGCAAGGATCGCATAAATCTTGCACCCCTTGTGCATACTCTTCCGTAATGTTAAGGAAGAGACAAACCTCAGGGAAACTTCCTGATTTCATCCTACAATCACATGTCTCTGTCCTTCGTCAACAACCAAGCTCAACCATTTCGTCTTACAGTTGAGTATCACCTCATGCGATTCCAACCAATCCATACCGATCACGACATCATAGTATCCTAAGATCCTAACGTACAAGTTGAACCTCATGAAAAACTCTCCCAAGTTAAGGGCACAGCCCGTAACCTTTCCCCCAACCTTCTGTTTGGCCCCCGAAGCCATTTTCAAAAAGCTAAACTCATCCTGTTCGACTGCCTTTTGGACGACATCGTGCAAGGTTTGAGACATCAAGACATTTAAACCTTTGCACGCAGGCTATCATTAAGGCCCAACACGAACCTGATGACCTTAAGCTTCTCAAAGTTAAGGTGCAGAGCATACCGGAGAAGCACCATAAAACGTGCCTCGTACTCGAGCACTGTACAACCTCCCTGTCATAAAGCATTGAACTCATTGAGCTGACGCTCAATGAATTCCTCTGAAAGATACCTCTCTCAGAACCGTTCCTCGAATAGTTCCCATGACATGTCTTCAACGGCCATGTTCAGCTGCGGTAGGAGCGTTTTCCACCATAGAAGAGCACTCCCCTTCAGTTGAAAGACCAGCATGCGGACCTTCATGTTGGAGGTATTATTGTGAAGTGCGAAGCACATCTCCATCTTTTCCAACCATGCCTCGGCGGTTGTGCCTTCCGGGCCACCCAAGAACTCAAGAAATTTTGACCTTCTTGAATTCATGGTGAACGCTACCAGTAACGACAAGTGCGCACGATGAAACCTCAGTAGGTGTCGGCACCCTGGCCTCATCTCTATCCAAATGGTTGATCAGTGCCTCAGACATGCGCTGAAAATATCTCATCATCCCAACAACATCGCCACTGCTATTTGTTCCTGTCCGAGAACTTGCTCGGCTCCCTGGGGGTTAGACCCCTCAGGCGTGGATGCTACTAGAGGCATCACGCCTCCTCCCCTAATACCCCGTCGTCTGCCTCCGCGGCATCCTCTAACCATGATTACCTTCACACACATAATCAACTCGATCAACAACCATATAGTCAAATCAAATCATGTCATGAAAGCCATAGCAAATCCCAAGTCACGAGTCGAACCAGCTCTGATACCATATGTAACGACCTCCTCATTACGACAACATCTCTGATAACAGGAGCAATTTTTTTTTTCTTGTTTAAGGTGTGTGCGCGTGTGTAGAAGTAACAGACACACTTGACTCTATGTCGCCACTCGACAACCAACAAGATGAAACTGCGATGTTCATCACAAGAATACTCAAGGCACACAACTAGTAACTACAAGCAATAAATTCCCATCGACACAAGGTGCACAACACAAACATTTAACGACATACTGGGTTATGCACAGTAAGAACACAGAGGGAAGGATCCATAGTAGTATATCTTGTTGTTTCTGCACAGGAAAGCAGGGCGTTTAATCTTAGTTTACTTCTCTGGAGAGAGAGAAGGTCAGATAGGCTCCTGGCCGACTGCTCAGGCATAAACTAGTAATATCCATCAGTTGTGTCACAAGAGTGGAAACCCTACCTTTAAAGGGCCTGAGACTCTTGATACGACACTGGGTTCCTTACACAGAAATAATCGCACACACAGACTTACATACGAAGGCTACATGGAGATGTCTACATCTTGCCCGACACGACTGGCCCCATACTCAAATGACTCAGCCAAGTAAAACAAAAAATAAACGCACAACCGCAACGTCTATGGAAGGTGCATATCAAAAGGACTCCACAACGACCAACCATTATTGTGACAAGGAATTATCTCCACCTCCATTAGCATTAATTACCAACCCTTTATTCCCTTAAACTTCCACTAGACGAAGAGTTGCCAATTCTACCCTTAAATAATGTAAAATCAATTTCTTGCAAGTTCCCAACACTAATGCAAAATAAATGATTTTATAACATTAACAATTCACATAACATACTACTGATTTACCTACAATACATTCTAAATAAGTCATGTCAAAACTTACCTTCAAATCGTATCAGGTGGGTAAGTATCATAATGGACAAATTGACCTAAACTCCAATAAACATAATATATGAAAGATAAAAACATATTAGAAGATAAATAGGAAAGGTCCCAACACTGAGATGTCATTGAATAATCTACCATACTACCAGTTTACATCGCCATACAGGCTAGCATCATTACATTTATAATATAAGGTCTTTGCAATTTAGCTGACTATTATCAAATAAACTACAATGATATCATCTAGCAACTTACAATTTATCTAATCCATTACTTAACATTTCCATTAAACAAGTAACGTAGAAATTAACCTTATCATAACATTAGCATTAAATTTAATCAATACATTATTTCAAACTTTACCATGAATAACAATGGTAATTAAAATAGCCTTATCCTAAATCTTGGTATTAATACCACATCATTACATAGTTGTTAAATCCACCATAATATCACTAATAACCATAACTTTACAATACTAATTGCAAATAGAAAGGCCAATAACATACTTCTATGAGCTATCCTACACTAACATTTCTATCAATCTGATAATTCAAACTTTACTCTTACATAATTTGGAACCACCTAATACCGTGACGTTACTTACCCTATCCCTCAAATAAATTTCAGAAACATTCCTACAAGTCATTAACCTTACTCTTGTTCTCCCGCCTTGCACTATGATGACCAAGACAACCCCCTTTTACACGATAAATTCACATTCTATTACGCACATCTTTTGTACCAACAATTTAACACGGGTTCATGTAATTAAGTGCCTTCTTAATATTAAAATATATTACCCTTACCTTTACAGCTCACCACCTCCCAAAATGTTCCCGAAATAGTCAATTCACCTTTATCATTCTTGGACATAACAATACTAAAAGAAAAGATATTCTGGGATACCTTCAAAAATTGTCCCAATAAACAAGGATACACCAGATCCAAGCATGCGGAGGGTCGGTTGGGAAAATGTTGCGCGCATGCCAGGTATCACAAGACAAAGGGTATTTTTTTTTGCAGGAGCAATTTAAGGCCGCTGCCTAATGGAAGAATCTCAATAAGTACACAGTTGGTACGGGTGGAATTTGAGCTTTTCAAAGACAGCGGGAAAAAAAATACCTTCTAACATTCCTAACGTTTCTCTGACACCTACTATCCACCGAAGTTTTTCCCTGAGCATTGATAAGGAAAACAATAACCGGGGTATCTGAGGATAATCGCCCCACCAATAACTGTCAGGGTGATGGTTCATTCAAGGAGAAGGTTAAGGGAACTGTCAGGGTTTAATAACCTGCACACCAGCCTTAAATTCGTGTCGGGCAGATCGTGGTTGCAACTCTGGCAAGTTCATCGCTGGCGGACTCAGGTTAATAACAGGGAAGAGGTTCGTGCCAGCAAGGAATTTCAGTCCTCTGAGAAGGCACACGCTCAGTCAGGGAGGGGGAAGGTCCGAGGAGTTAAAAATCAAGTGATCGCATCTCTTAGGCGACACCAGTTAAGTTCTGAAGAAAAGAGAGAGATCTGTTCGCTAGAATTGGGAACTGGAAGCTCAAGTGCGATGGAGGATGGACAGTCTCGTAAAAACATAAACGAAACGCCCGCACCCGAGCCAACATGATATCTACACAGAAGAAATCTCCAGATAAGGGGAGGGCGCAAGGATGAAGGTTTATCTCATGCTCTGGTTGACTGTTACACCAGCTTAAAATTTCCTAAAACAGCCCGCCACCTCCTTCCTGAAGATTTCTGAGGGCAGACACGGTAAAGGAGAATGGAAGATGTAACCATTCTGCAATTTTAGGGAATACAACTACTTGGGAGATTGAAGGATTAAGTAAAATGCTCAATCGAGCGTCGGTTATGGTCTTCTTCATAGATAGAAGGAAAAACAATTTAAGCCAAGTCCTATGAACAAATATTTAACCAGAGGCAGATAAAAATGAGGGGCTGCATGGCTCTAATGGGATTCCCATTTAGTAGCTCCTTGGCAAGGTTTGTAAACATACAATAATGACTGAAAGGCTAGGAATTAACCTATGCTGCCCTTTGGAACAAGTTTAACACTAACACGTGGTATTAGGTCGGATAAAGCAGCAACCTTTAGCTCCAACCGACCACGGATGAAACTCTACCCTTATCCACACCCGGAAGTATCAGGATAGACGGTGGCACACAGTGAAATCGAAGTTCCGAACCATTCCCCTTCCTTTATTCAACTCTCAAATGGAGAGGAGAAATATGTCGGGTAAAGGAAGGATGCTGAGCAGAAGGCCTTCGATTAATTTGAATGCAGAGCCAAAAATTACTAAACATACTTATCAAATGGGGGGGGGGTTTACAACTCTGCCAATAACATCTTAAAACTTCATTGATCTACCCTCCAAGAAAAGAGAAAAAAAAACTTCAATTCAACACAGACCTCTACTTCTAGCCCAAACAAGTTTCATAATAAAACGCACATAAACCACCAACAAATAACAACTTCGATAAAATCTAGATGGAACGTTAGTAATATCTTAAATCTTTTTCAATCAATAAGCAATCCAAGCATAAGTTCCAAGCATTCTACTCTACAGTTTAAAGAGCATACCTTTGCCTCTTCGCCTGCCTTGATGACGTTCACGCTCCATGCCACTCCTGCTCACCGACCGTAGAGAATACACCGGTACCTCCCAGGAAAACACTAAGGGTACTCTGCTTCCCCCTTAGCCCCCCGAGCCGTAAAGGGGCCACACACAGTCCAAATGGTATACCTAGCTTCCCAGCTCGCCTCCACGGCTGAGCTACCACTCTATTACAAGCTGAGAAATTCCCAACTCCTCACAAGCAATCAGTCCAGTCCCCATTTCGGCAGCATAACCATACCTTAACAACCCATCCCCCTTCTTCCTCATCTATCTTTCTTTTATAGAGTTTTGAGACCCCCTCTTTCCCTAATTCACATTTAACTCAAGTTTTAATGAAAACCCCTAAAACTTCTCTGTCTTACAAGTGTCACTCATCCCTCATGTTTCTCCAAAATTATATTCTTTAACTTATTAATTGTCTATGTTTCATTTATTACTTAATTTCCCTGTTTTCATTAATCCCTTCTCTTCTTCTTTTTTTAAACCAAAAAAAAGTAAATGCGCTAATTAATATTTTCATTTTATTTTTAAATTCGTAACTTTTTATTAATGGTAGAGGCGGTAGGGACTAATAAATTAACGGAAAGAGAATCCATTATTAATTTTCTTTAATCTATAAATTACAGATTATGTAATACATGACAATTTGTTTATAATATATATATATATATATATATATATATATATATATATATATATATATATTTATTTTTTTTT
>ML809289.1:206659-217835 GCA_009831015.1 Picea engelmannii | reverse complement strand
GGGCACGTCGTGCCACAGAGGAAAATGAGGTGAGTGGCACCCTTGGAGCACGTAGTGCGTCTTGAAGGGCACGTCGCATTGATGATGATGATGAGACAACCTAGATGACCCTGAGACCTTAACGCCTGATGAAATTCTTAAAACGACTCCCTTAATTAATTTTCGCCCAGTTCAAATCTAAACCCAATTTTAAAAACATATCTATGATAAAACCTTGATAAGGCCTAAGAAAAGATCCTACAAAAATAAACATAAGGGCGTAAACTAAAACCCTCCTAGGTGTTAATTAAAGTCTTCTTAAAATTAAAGGGGGTAAAGTGAAGAAAGGGAATAATTAATTAAAATACGGGTGTTAATGGTAAAAAGGATTATAAAGTTAAAAAACATGTGAGAGTATAAAAGTAATGAATTTAAAAATTTAGAAAGGATTAATAAGCGCATTTATCTTTTGGGTTTAAAAAAAAATGGAAAGAGAGAAATAAATAATAGAAATAAGGAAACTTGTAATAAAGGAAACTTAATAATGGAAAGTAGGGGACATAGGGTAAAAATAAAAAAGGAATCAGAAAGTAAGGAGTTACTAAAAATCGGCAACCTCATTTTAGGAAAATTATTAAAATCATGACAGGGGATCTAGGAACCCTAGGAGTAATTTAAGGAGCGATTTTTGGGGGGGTGAGGGAATTGAGTCTTTTAATTATTAAAAAGAAATTAATTTTTGGAGAACCATAGGGATGAGTGACAATTGGACGACAGAGAATTTTTAGACGTTTGTCATTAAAAATTAAATTAATAATGATTTAGGAAAGTAGGTGGGTCTCAAATTTTCTATAAAAGAAGGGGAAAAGAAGGAAGAAAGGAGGGACGGTGAGCGTAACGTTACACTGTCGGATTGTGGCTTGACTGGTTGCTTGTGAGGAGTTGGGAATTTCTCAGCTGTATTTGAGTGGTAGCTCAGCCTTGGAGGTGAGCTGAGAAGCTAGTCTTATCTCTGGTTCTTGTGTGGCCCCTTTGTGGCTCGGGGGGCTAAGAGGGAAGCAGAGTACCCCTAGAGATTGGCTGGGAGGTACCGGTGAGCTCTCTACGGTCGGTGAGTAGGAGCGATACGGCGCAGGAGCGGCTTGGAGTGTGCGGATGTCATCGAGGCGGGAGTTAAGGCAAAGGTATGACTTGTAATTCAGTAGATTAGAATGCATGCGAAATGCCTCTGTTAATAATGCTATTACCTCAGTTATTAGCGAGATGATGAAAATGTTTATGAATGAATTTTACTGAATATAATGGTCTGAATCAGTTTCTGGAATGACTTACTATATTGCGCTGCCAACTTATTTTCCCATAAATGTTGTGCTTCCATTATATTTTCCCTTAGATGTTTGCGCTGCCGTATGTTCTTCCCTTGCAAATTTCCTTGTATCACCGGTGGCGGTTGGGTCTTCCTGCGCATGTATTTTACACCTTCTATTTCCATCATTTTAAATTGGATTGCCCTTTTTCAGTGGCTTTTTAGTTTTCTGTGGGCAATTCCATTTTTGTGGCTTTATATCTTTCTGTGGGAAGATTGGATCTCTGTGGCGTTGTTATTTTTCAGTGAGTGAATTTTTTTTCCTCTGCGTTGAATAATGAAACATCTCTGCATTATATCTCTGGCTTATGGGTTAATTCTCTGCGTTTGTGAACTTTCTCTGTGATTTGTATTCATGCTGGCACCTTCGGTGACGGTGGGCGTTCCATGGGGGACCTGCGTTTTATATTTTTGCTGGGGTTTTCATAGACTGTGGGGGAGATTGGGTAATGGAATCAACAGTAAATCAAGCTAAATGCTTTTTCCGTGTTGGGAGAATTAGTAATTGATTCTACTGTAAATCAAACCAAATTAAACCTTTTGTCATGGATTTCTCCTGTTGCCTGAAATCCCTCTTGTTGGGCATTCGATTTCCTGTGGGCGTTGATCTATGACTAGGGGAGTTTTTCTTAGTCACGGTGGGCATTCATTCTTGGGGCAACTCGTTTCACAGGGTTACCGTCATTCCGTTTTTATAAATCACAGTGTGCATGTAAGTTCCGGTTGGGGTTGCCGCGCTTGTTTTATTTCGTTTTCTTCTGTGGGCGTCTATTGATAGGGTGTGTTTTTTCTTACGTTTCATGTTGACCACGGTGGATTTAAAAAAAAAGAAGAACGACAGAGTCATGTTGAGTTGCCATGATTTTTCCATTAAGTCGTATCTGACCATGCCGTAGTGACCTTGTAAATGCCAATTAATTATGGAATGTGTCTGTTAAGGGACCACGATTTTGTTAGTTAATCTGATTGACTGAGCGGTTGTTATGACCATGTTTTTGGCTCTTATAAAGATTCAACTGATATCCTCACTGCCAGCGATTGACCCCCCCCCTTTTGGAGATGGATTTCCATTGCATTCCTGGCATTTCGCCCTGGGTATGACTGTGTAGGGCCTTTAGCCAAATTTGGCTACTGCCATTTGTCAGGACTGCAGATGTATTGGTAGATGTATTGGAGGGCATCCCTATATAGCACCCTGACAACTTTTTAGACAGTCCATAATGGACATGCTAACTGAGAAAAACGCCTTTTGTTCTCTCCCCTATTTTTAAATTGAAATAAACAAATGAATGATGGTGACCATAAGGGAAGGGTTGTGACAGAGTCGTTGACAGAATTACTATTTTCACCTTTTGAAGGGGTTTAGTTAACGTACCTTTTAGCGATGAGTTAGACAATGAGTATTTAAATGTTGTAGTCGATTAAGGAATGTTGTATTTATTCTTAATGTTATAATACAAATTTAACATGGTCATGATAGAACACCAGTTTCATTCCATAATTAAAGGCTGTACTTAATTATAAAAAGTTGAATTAAATATTAAATATTACATGTTTCAATGAATATTAAATGTGGTACTTATAGAGTTCCAGTCTTCCATCTATAATTGAATGCTGTAACTAATCATAGAATGCGGCAATTAATATCAAGAAATTAATGTTGTAATTTAGATTAAAAGTGGCCATTATAGATTGCCATTTTAATTTATGATGTATATGGTTATTTTCAAATTGATGTTACCTAGAACTAAGATGTTATGTCCATATATGGACATCTTTAATTAATTGTTATCCTAATTATTGTCAATGTTAATATTAATAGTTGTCATTCGAATCATTGCCCTTTTTAATTTTTGTCATTTAAATTTTAATATTCCATAGACTGCCATCTTTAATTAGGATGCATATTGTTATTTTGAAATTGATGTTCCTATAATTATGATGTTATTTCTATAAATTGATATCTTTAGTTAACTGTTATCGCTAATTATTGTCATTATCAATACTGATAGTTGGTGTTTTCCAAATATTTCCCTTTCTAAGTATTGTCATGTTAAATTTTAGTATTTTATACATTCTCGATTTTTATGATGTAAATTGTTATTTTCCAATTGATGTTACCTACAATGGTGATGTTATTTTTACTACATTATTATTGAACTTTATGGTCATTGATGACTTTGCATTGAGAGCTCCTTCTGTTTGTCTGAATGTTTTTATCTTGTAAGGTCAATATAATTTTGGTGGTTGTAGCATTAAGAGGTATTGTAAGTGTAAAATCATGGTCCGGATATGTGATATAAATGAAGGGTGGTTAATACTTCATGACAATGTTTTGTAATGTTTATGGTTGTTAATAACATATATGGTGCAATAACCTTGACTTAAGTGCAATAAATTACTCCGAGTTAGTAAATTAGGGTGGTTGTTCATTTAGACAATGTTGAACTGGGGGGATCGTTTTTGGAGTCCGTCTTGTCGTGCGCATTCTGTAAAGGACATAGTCGTCCTTCTTGTTTATGATGTACTTGACAGTATTCAGTTGGTTGCTTGGTCGGTTGTATCGGGCGGGATATAGACACCTCTTGTAGCTTAGTATATTTGTCTGTGTGTGATTCTGGTGGAAGGAATCCAGAGCCGTATCAGTAGTCTCGGGGTTTTTAAAGGCACAGTGTCCACTACTGCGACTCCCTAAAAGATTTACTAGTTTCTGCCTGAGCAGTCGGCCAGGAGCCTGTCTAATCTTCTTTCGAGAAGACATAAGACTAAAAGCCCTGCTTTTCTGTGTAGAAATAGTAAAATCTACTGTTGGATTCTTCCATCTGTGACTGTACTATACTTAACACCTGGTGTCGTTTTCTGCTTACAACTTCTAGTTGTACGCCTTATTTCTAGGGGCATTTATTTGTTGTTCTCACTGTTATGTGTCGAGGTCGTCTTGCTTGCGTCTTGTTCTAGGTCGGGTTACTAGTTCTGCCTGAGCAGTCGGCCAGGAGCCTATCTAATATTCTTTCGAAAAGACATAAGACTAAACGCCCTACTTTTCGGTGTAGAAATAGTAACCCTAACACCATGGATTCTTCCCTCTGTGTTCTTACTGTGCACCCCCAGTATGCCTTAATGTTGGTGTTGTGCGCCTTATGCCTATGGTCGTATATTGTTGTAGTTACTCGTTGTGTGCCTTCAGTCTTCTTGCGTTGAACTTTGTGGTTGCGTCTTGTTGGTTGTCGAGCGGCGACGTAGAGTCAAGTGTGATTGTTACTTCTACACGCACGCACACACCTTAAAAAAAAAAAATTAATAATAATAATTTGCACCTGTTTTCAGAGTTGTTGTCGTAACGAGGAGGATGTTACATATGGTATCAGATCTGATTTGACTCGCGACTTGGGATTCACTACGACTTTCATTGGCATGATTAGATTGATTATACTATTGTTGATCGAGTTGATTGTGTTTGTGCAGGTAATCATGGTTAGAGGACGTCGCGGAGGCAGACGACGAGGTGCCAGGGGAGGAGGCGTGATGCCTCCAGCAACATCCATGCCTGAGGGGTCTAACCCCTAGGGAGGCGAGAAGGTCCTTGGACAAGAGTAGATCGAAGTTGCCGATGTTGTTTGGATGATGAGATCTTTCCAGTGCATGTCCGAGGTGCTGATCAACAGATTGGACAGAGATGAGGCCAGGGCACCGGCACCTGCTGAGGTTCCGCCGTGCACACCGGTCGTTACAGGTAGCATCCACCGAGAACTCGAGAAGGAAAAATTTCCCGAGTTCTTTGGTGCCCTGGACGGCGCAGCCTCTGAGGCATGGTTGGAGAATATGGCAATCTGCTTCACATTTTGCGATTATACCTACAACATGAAGGTCCACATGGCGGTCTTTCAACTGAAGGGGAGCACACTTCCATGGTGGAAGACGCTCCTACCACAGTTGAACATGGTCGTCGAAGACGTGTCATGGGAACTGTTCGAGGAATGGTTCTGAGAAAGGTATCTTTCAGAGGAATTGATTGAGCACCAGCTCAATGAGTTCAACGCATTACGACAGGGAGTTTGTACGGTGCCCGAGTACGAGACACGTTTTATGGAGCTGCTCCGGTATGCTCCGCACTTGAACACTGATAAGCTCAAGGTCAACCGGTTCATGTTTAGCCTTAATGACAGCCTGCGTACAAAGGTTAGGATTCTGATGCCTCAAACCTTGCATGACATTGTCCAAAAGGCCCTCATAGCAGAGGAAGAGCTTATCAGTAGGGGTCAGACCAGGACTCCAGCGAGACCTACAGGGCAGGGTTCATCTGGTACGCCGCAGCAGCAGACACTAGCGAGACAACGCCAGGGTATCGTGGCTTCTAGAGGGGATCCACGTTCACTACACCTCGACGAACACCACCTCAGCAGCGGACACCTTATTGAGGACCACAGCAGCAGCAGCAGCGTCGCCCGCAGCAATAGCAGTTTAGGCTTGTTCAGCAGAATAGACCAGGGTTCTAGGCCAGTGGGCATTCATCTTCTACTTCGGGTACCAGGACTACTGGGCTGAAGAAGGGGTGTTAGACATGTGGGGAGCCAAACTACCAGTGAAACTATAATATGGAGAGGACCAGAACATCCTTATCAGTCGACCCACTAAAGTGGGAGATATGGGCAAGGCCCATAGGATTCACGCAGCGGTGAATAACCGCTGGAAAGAGCATCAGTCGACTGTGCTCGAGACGACACGTATTATCGCTGACCAGACCCTTAGTATTTTGATAGACCCAGGTGCTACTGAGATTTTTATTTCTGGTGCAGTGCTAAAAAGGATTAAGGTAAAGGTAGTCGAACAGGATGAGTTTAGCTTTGTAGAGATGGCTTCTAGAGCCAAATAGAAGGTTGGAGAAAAGGTTACGGGCTGTGCCCTTAAGCTGGGAGAGTTTGTCACGAGGGTCAACTTGTACGTCACGATCTTAGGATATTATTACATCGTGATCGACATGGATTGGTTGGAATCGCATGAGGCGATACTCAACTATAAGACAAAATGGTTAAGTTTGGTCAATGATGAAGGACAAAGACGTGTGATTGTAGGATGGAACCAACGAGTATCCTTGAGGTTTGTCTCTTCCTTACAGTTACGGAAGAGTATGCGCAAAGGGTGCACGCTTTATGAGATCCTTGCGCTAAATGAAAAGGAAGTGGCAGAAGGTCTATAACACCTTCCGGTGGTGAAGGAGTTTGCGGACGTATTTCTAGAGGATTTGCTTGGGATGCCGCCAGAGAGAGAATTGTAGTTTACTATAGACCTGAAACCGGGGACCGAACCGATAGCAAGAACTCCTTATTGGATGTCGAACCCGGATTTGTGAGAGTTAAAAATGCAACTGAAGGAGTTGTTGGACCTAGGACTGATACGCCCTAGTGTGTCACCATGGGGTGCACCAGTTATTTTCCTTCGAAAGAAGGATGGATCGTGGAGGCTTTGCATTGACTACCGTCAACTGAACAAGGCTATGATCAAGAATCAGTATCCCTTTCCAAGAATTGATGATCTGTTTGATCAAATGAAGGGTGCAACGGTGTTCTCCAAGATCGATTTGCAATCAGGGTATCACCAGTTATGGATCAAGGAGGATGACGTCCCTAATATTTCTTTTAAGACCATATTTGGACATTACGAGTTTACTATTTTACAGTTTGGATTGACAAACACCCCAGGGGTATTCATGAGTTTGATGAACGGGGTGTTCTGTGAGTACTTGGACAAGTTCATCCAAGTATTCATTGATGATATTTTGATCTACTCTCGGACGACGGAGAAGCATGACAAGCACTTGCGCTTGGTACTACAATGTTGGCGAGAGCACAAATTATATGGGAAGCTATCCAAATGCTCTTTTTATCAATCGAGGATTCACTACTTAGGGCATGTCATCTCCGACGAAGGTATCGCCATGGATTCAGCCAAGATTGAGGCTATTATGGAATGGCCTGCACCGACAAATGTCACAGAAGTGTGTAGCTTTATGGGTTTAGCAGGATACTATCGATGGTTTATCGAGGGATTTCGAAGATAGCAAGTCTGATCATGGAATTGCAGAAGAAAAACAAGAAGTTTGTTTGGACAGAGAAATGCGCGGAAGCATTTCGAAGGCTTAAAGAGATGTTGAAGACAGTGCCGATACTAAAAGTCCCTGACATGGACGTAGACTTCTTCGTATGCACTGACGCATCCAAGGAAGGTTTAGGAGGAGTCTTGATGCAAGATGGACGAGTGATTGCTTACATTTCGAGAAAACTGAGAAGGCATGAGGAGAATTACGCGACGCATGATTTGGAGTTATTAGCCATAGTTTATGCCTTGAAGGTATGGAGACACTACCTTATTGGATGAAGATTTGAATTAAAGACTGATCATTGTGGACTACAACACATTTTTATGCAAAGCGACCTGAACGCGCAACAACTACGTTGGTCGGAATTTCTTAGCGAGTATGACTTCAAGACTACTTACATAAAGGGAACAGTGAACCGAGTGGCGGATGCTTTGAGTCGGAGGCCACACATCTTTTTGGTGTTTCCTCTTCAGACAAATCTAGGTGAGAATATTCTCACTTTACAGCGTGACGATGACTAGTACAAAGAAGTCTAGTATTTCATCGGACAAAACACAATGATGGTACCACGATATGAGGGATATTCATTTGATAGCGATGGTTTATTGAGGTTTAGAGGTCGGATTTACGTACCGCCAAACGACGAGTTGAGGATGTTGATCCTAAGTGAGGCTCATAGAGCAGTTTACATGGCTCACCCAAGAGTTATGAAGATGAAGGCAGATCTTAAACCCTTATTCTTCTGGAAGGGAATGAAGGACGACATAGTCAACTTTGTGGATAGATGTCTCGAGTGTCAGCAAGTAAAGGCTGAACATAGACACCCGACAGGATTACTTTAACCGCATGCTATTTCAGAATCGAAATGGGAAGTCATTTCGATGGATTTTATTGTTGGATTGCCACTGATGGCAAGGAGACACGACTTGATTTTTGTAGTAGTAGACACTCTGACGAAGAGTGCTCACTTTATTCCTGTGCATACGACGTATCAGGCACTGGACATAGCGAGAGTTTTCATCAGTGAGATTGTGAGGTTGCATGGCGTGCCTAAGAGGATTATATCTGATCGAGGATCGGGGTTTACTGGACGATTTTGGACGAGTTTCCAAGAGGCCTTACGAACTCAACTTAACTTTAGTACTGCATATCACCCAGAGACTGATGGATAGAAGGAACAAATGAATGAAACCTTGGAAGACATGTTGCGCATGTACGTGATGGACCAACAAAAGTGTTGGGAGGAATTCTTGCCGCTAGTAGAGTTCGCTAACAAGAACAGTTACCAGAGCACCATTAAGATGGTTCCTTTTGAGTTTCTTTATGGGTGACCATGTCGGACGCCCTTGAGTTGGGATCACCTTGATCATAGGGTCCTGGTGGGACCAGAAGCGATCCAAGAAATGGAAGAGAAACTACAAACCATAAGATAAAGGATTAAAGAAGCGCAAGATCGACAGAAGAGTTATGCCGATGTGCACCGAGTCGACCGTAGTTATGAGGTCGATGATCGAGTCCTCTTGTGGGTTAAACCACATAAGAGTTTGATCAAGTTTGGGAAGGGAGATAAAATCTCTCCTAGGTTCGTGGGACCTTTTGAGATTGTGGTGAGAAAGGGGACCATGGCCTATCGACTAGCCTTGCTTGATTCTTTGAGGCGTATGCACGATGTTTTTCATGTATCTGTTTTGAGACATTATATTAGTGATCCTACACACGTGATTGACATGATTTTATTGCAGGTATCGGACGAGGGAGTGCTCACGACTGAGCCATTCCGCATTTTAGATCATCGCGTTCGACAGTTACGATGTCAAACGATAGATCAGGTCAAGGTCTAGTGGGACAATTATAGTCTGCACTCGGTGACCTGGGAGGACGCATATGATATGCGCCAGCAATTTACATATTTGTTTGATAGATATACTTATGATACTGTGGTACTTATGATATTGTGGTGCATTTATTTCAGCATTTATACTGAGAAACTTCGGGACGAAGTTTAGACCAAGAGGGGGTGTATGTAACATCCTGCTCTAGTGCACTTACAAAACTTATTCTTTGAGGACACTTGCTCACAAGTGATCTGGATTTTATGATGAGAAAACATTTATCCTTCATTATGATGTGTTAAGATAGATGACAGGATGTTTTTACTCTTTGATGTAGACAGGTGTTGCTGACTCAGTTTCATTGAGTGTGCAGGGTTTCAGACCATGAGGATGCAGAGGCATCAGTGGAACCCCCTTGGAATCTGGACTGAGTCAGGGAGTGGGCTATTTGGGTTGATTCATTTACAGTGATATTGCTTTATTTTGATGATATGATATTGATTTTATGATATGTTGTTGACATGTTCTGACATGATGGTTGATGATGCAGGCTGACGATAGCATACCGACCAGACTCACATAAGGAGTAAAGGGGCCACACATGAGTTCTAGAGAGGTTGAGGGAGAAGTGTGGAAAGCAGCCCTACTGCAGCCTACTAGCACTCTCGCCGCGACTCGAACTGTAGGTTAACGATTACCTAGTTCAAGAGGATCCACGATGTCGTGAGGGCAGACTGCGACAGTCACTCACGATGATTATAAGGGGTGCGCAATAAGGCGGGAGCCTTATTCCTTAGATCCTTTAGTCTCCCACAATTTCACCTCGCGGAGTGTTGACTCTAGGGGTTATAGATGTCTACCAATTGGTCAAGTCGGCGAGTGGCACCCTTGGAGCACGTGGTGCATCCTGAAGGGCACGTCGTGCAAAATAAACACAAGTGGGCGAGTGGCACCCTTGGAGCATGTGGTGCATCCTGAAGGGCATGTCGCACCATAGAGGTAAATGAGGCGAGTGGCACCCTTGGAGCACGTAGTGCATCCTGAAGGGCATGTCGCATTGATGATGATGATGAGACAACCTAGATGACCCTGAGACCTTCACGCCTGATGAAATTCTTAAAACGACTCCCCTAATTAATCGTCGCCCAATTCAAATCTAAACCTAATTTTAAAAACATATCTAAGATAAAACCTTGATAAGCCCTAAGAAACGATCCTACAAAAATAAACATAAGGGTGTAATCTAAAACCCTCCTAGGTGTTAATTAAAGTCTTCTTAAAATTAAAGGGTGTAAAGTGAAGAAAGGGAATAATTAATTAAAATACAGGTGTTAATGGTAAAAAGGATTATAAAGTTAAAAAACATGTGAGAGTATAAAAGTAATGAATTTAAAAATATAGAAAGGATTAATAAGCGCATTCATCTTTTGGGTTTAAAAAAAGAATAGAAAGAGAGAAATAAATAATAGAAATAAGGAAACTTGTAATAAAAGAAACATAATAATGGAAAGTAGGGGACATAGGGTAAAAATAAAAAAGGAATTAGAAAGTAAGGAGTTACTAAAAATCAGCAACCTCATTTTAGGAAAGTTATTAAAAGCATAAGAGGGGATCTAGGAACCCTAGGAGTAATTTAAGGAGCGTTTTTTTGGAGGGTGAGGGAATTGAGTCTTTTAATTATTAAAAAGAAATTAATTTTTGGAGAACCATAGGGATGAGTGACACTTGGACGACAGAGAATTTTTAGAGGTTTGTCAACAAAAATTAAATTAATAATGATTTAGGAAAGTAGGTGGGTCTCAAATTTTCTATAAAAGAAGGGGAAAAGAAGTTAGAAAGGAGGGACGGTGAGCGTAACGTTACGCTGCCGGATTGTGGCTTGACTGGTTTCTTGTGAGGAGT
>ML809289.1:192310-204671 GCA_009831015.1 Picea engelmannii | reverse complement strand
ATCATTGCCCTTTTTAATTTTTCTCATTTAAATTTTAATATTCCATAGACTACCATCTTTAATTAGGATGCATATTGTTATTTTCAAATTGATGTTCCTATAATTATGATGTTATTTCTATAAATTGATATCTTTAGTTAACTATTATCGCTAATTATTGTCATTATCAATACTGATAGTTGGTATTTTCCAAATATTGCCCTTTCTAAGTATTGTCATGTTAAATTTTAGTATTTTATACATTCTCAGTTTTTATGATGTAAATTGTTATTTTCCAATTGATGTTACCTACAATGGTGATGTTATTTTTACTACATTATTATTGAACTTTATGGTCATTCATGACTTCGCATTGAGAGCTCCTCATGTTTATCTGAATGTTTTTATGTTGTAAGGTCAATATAATTTTGGTGGTCGTAGCATTAAGAGGTATTCTAAGTGTAAAATCATGGTCCGGATATGTGATATAAATGAAGGGTGGTTAATACTTCATGACAATGTTTTGTAATGTTTATGGTTGTTAATAACATATATGGTGCAATAACCTTGACTTAAGTGCAATAAATTACTCCGAGTTAGTAAATTAGGGTGGTTGTTCATTTAGACAATGTTGAACTGGGGGGATCGTTGTTGGAGTCTGTCTTGTCGTGCGCATTTTGTAAAAGACGTAGTCGTCCTTCTTGTTTATGATGTACTTGACAGTATTCGGTTGCTTGCTCGGTCGGTTGTGTCGGGCGGGATATAGACACCTCTTGTAGCTTAGTATATTTGTCTGTGTGTGATTCTGGTGGAAGGAATCCAGAGCCGTATCAATAGTCTCGGGCTGTTTAAAGGCACAGTGTCCACTACTGTGACTCCCTAAAAGATTTATTAGTTTCTGCCTGAGCAGTCGGCCAAGAGCCTGTCTAATCTTCTTTCGAGAAGACATAAGACTAAAAGCCCTACTTTTCTCTGTAGAAATAGTAAACTCTACTGTTGGATTCTTCCATCTATGACTGTACTGTACTTAACACCTGGTGTCGTTTTCTTCTTACAACTTCTAGTTGTACGCCTTATGTATAGGGGCATTTATTGCTTGTTGTCACTGTGATGTGTCAGGGTCATCTTGTTGTGTTCATATTGCTTGTGTCTTGTTCTAGGTCGGGTTACTAGTTTCTGCCTGAGCGGTCGGCCAGGAGCCTGTCTAATCTTCTTTCGAGAAGACATAAGACTAAACGCCCTACTTTCCGGTGTAGAAATAGTAACCCTAACACCATGGATTCTTTCATCTGTATTCTTACTGTGCCCCCCCAGTATGCCTTAATGTTGGTGTTGTGCACCTTATGCCTATGGTCGTATATTGTGGCCATTACTCGTTGTGTGCCTTCAGTCTTCTTGCGCTAAACTTCGTGGTTGCGTCTTGTTGGTTTTCGAGTGGCGACGTAGAGTCAAGTGTGCTTGTTACCTCTACATGTGCGCACACACCTTAAAAAAATAAAAAATAAAAAAAATTGCATCTGTTTTCGGAGTTGTTGTCGTAACAAGGAGGATGTTACATATGGTATCAGAGCCAGTTCGACCCGCGACTTGGGATTTGCTACGGCTTTCATTGGCATGATTAGATTGATTATACTATTGTTGATCGAGTTGATTGTGTGCGTGCAGGTAATCATGGTTAGAGGACATCGCGGAGGCAGATGACGGGGTGCTAGGGGAGGAGGTGCGACGCCTCCAGCAGCATCCACGCCTAGGGGGTCTAACCCCCAGGGAGGCGAGCAGGTCCTTGGACAGGAGCAGATCGTAGCTGCCAATGTTGTGGGGATGATGAGATCTTTCTAGTGCATGTCCGAGGCGCTGATCAGCAGATTGGACAGAGATGAGGCTAGGGCGTCAGCACCTGCTGAGGTTCCACCGCGCGTACCGGTCGTTATAGGTAGCATCCACCGTGAACTCGAGAAGGTAAAATTTCCCATGTTCTTTGGTGCCCCGGACGGCGTAGCCGCCGAGGCATGATTGGAAAATATGGAGATCTGCTTCACACTTCACGATTATACGTCCAACATGAAGGTCCGCATGGAGGTCTTTCAACTGAAGGGGAGCACTCTTCTATGGTGGAAGACGCTCCTACTGCAACTGAACATGGCCGTCGAAGACATGTCATGGGAATTGTTCGAGGAACAATTCTGAGAGAGGTATCTTTTAGAGGAATTCATTGAGCACCATCTCAATGATTTCAACGCATTACGACAGGGAGTTCGTATAGTGCCCGAGTACGAGGCACATTTTATGGATTTGCTCCGGTATTCTCCGCACTTGAACACTGAGAAGATCAAGGTCAACCAGTTCATGTTTAGCCTTAATGGCAGCCTACGTGCAAAGGTTAGGATTCTAATGCCTCAAACATTGCACGACGTTGTCCAAAAGGCCCTCATAGCAGAGGAGGAGCTTATCAGCCGGGGTCAGACTAGGACTCCAGCAAGACCTGCAGGGCAGGGTTCATCTGGTACGCCGTAGCAGCAGACACCAGCAAGACATACGCCAGGGTATCGTGGCTTCCAAAGGGGATCCACGTTCACTACACCTCAATGACCACCGCCTCAGCAGTGGACACCTTATCGAGGACCACAGCAGCAGCAGCAGCGTCGCCTGTAGCAGCAACAGTTTAGGCCTGTTCAGCAGAACAGACCAGGGTTCCAGGCCGGTGGGCAGTCATCTTCTACTTCGGGTACCAGGACTACTGGGCCGAAGAAGGGGTGTTGGACATGTGGGGAGCCACACTACCAGTGCGAATTTCCTGTGGAGAGGACCAGAACGTACGGATTAGTCGACCCGCTAAAGTGGGAGATATGGGCAAGGCCCATCAGATTTACGCAGTGGTGAATAACTGCCAGGCAAAGCATCAGTCGACTATTCTCGACACGACAGGTACTATCGCTGACCAGACCCTTAGTATTTTGATAGACCCAGGTGCTACTGAGAGTTTCATTTCTGGTGCAGCGCTAAAAAGGACTAAGGTAAAGGCAGTCGAACAGGATGAGTTTAGCTTTGTAGAGATGGCTTCTGGAGCCAAACAGAAGGTTGGAGGAAAGGTTACAGGCTGTTCCCTTAACCTGGGAGAGTTTGTCATGAGGGTCAACTTGTACGTCACGATCTTAGGATCTTATGACGTCGTGATCGACATGGATTGGTTGGAATCGCATGAGGCGATACTCAACTGTAAGACGAAATGGTTAAGCTTGGTCGATGATGAAGGACATAGATGTGTGATTGTAGGATGGAACCAGGGAGTATCCCTGAGGTTCATCTCTTCCTTACAGTTACAAAAGAGTATGCGCAAAGGGTTCACGCTTTATGCGATCCTTGCGCTAAATGAAAAGGAAGTGGGAGAAGGTCTAGAACACCTTCCGGTGGTGAAGGAGTTTGCGGACGTATTTCCAGAGGAGTTGCATGGGATGTCATCAGAGAGAGAATTGGAGTTTACTATAGACCTGAAATCGGGGACCGAATCGATAGCAAGAACTCCTTATCGGATGTCGACCCCGGAGTTGCAAGAGTTAAAAATGCAACTGAAGGAGTTGTTGGACCTGGGACTGATACGCCCTAGTGTGTCACCATGGGGTGCACCGGTTATTTTCATTCGAAAGAAGGATGGATCGTGGAGGATTTGCATTGACTACCATCAACTGAACAAGGCTACGATCAAGAATCAATATCCCTTACCAAGAATTGATGATCTGTTTGATCAAATGAAGGGTGCGACGGTGTTCTCCAAGATCGATTTGTGATCAGGGTATCACCAGTTATGGATCAAGGAGGATGGTGTCCCTAAGATCGCTTTTAAGACCATATTTGGACATTACGAGTTTACTGTTTTATCGTTTGGATTGACAAACACCCCAGGGGTATTCATGAGTTTAATGAACGGGGTGTTCTGTGAGTACTTGGACAAGTTCATCCAAGTATTCATTTACGATATTTTTATCTACTCTCGGATGATGGAGGAGCATGATGAGCACTTGCGCTTGGTACTACAGTGTTTTTGAGAGCACAAATTATATGGGAAGCTGTCCAAATGCTCTTTTTATCAATCGAGGATTGACTACTTAGGGCATGTCATCTCCGGCGAAGGTATCGCCGTGGATCCAACCAAGGTTGAGGCTATTATGGAATGGTCTGCATCGACAAATGTCACAGAAGTGCGTAGCTTTATGTGTTTAGTAGGATACTATCGACGGTTTATTGAGGGATTTTCGAGGATAGAAAGTCCGATCATGGAATTGCAGAAGAAAAACAAGAAGTTTGTTTGGACAGAGAAATGCGCAGAAGAATTTCGGAGGCTTAAAGAGTTGTTGATGATAGCACTGATACTAAAATTCCCTGACATGGATGCAGACTTCTTGGTATGCACTGACGCATCCAAGGAAGGTTTAGGCGGAGTCTTGATGCAAGACAGACAAGTGATTGCTTACATTTCGAGAAAACTGAGAAGGCATGAGGAGAATTATGTGATGCATGATTTGGAGTTATTAGCCATCGTTTATGACTCGAAGGTATGGAAACACTACCTTGTTGGATGAAGATTTGAATTAAAGACTGATCATTGTGGACTACAACACATTTTTATGCAAAGCGACCTAAACGCATGACAACGACGTTGGTCGGAATTGCTTAGCGAGTACGACTTCGAGATTACTTACATAAAGGGAAAAGTGAACTGAGTGGCGGATTCTTTGAGTCGTAGGCCACGCATATTTTCAGTGTTGCCTCTTCAGACGAATCTACGTGAGAAGATTCTCACTTTAAAACCTGACGATGAATTGTATAAAGAAGTCGAGGATTTCATCGGACAAAAAACAATGATGGTACCATGATATGAGGGATATTCATTTTATAGCTATGGTTTATTAAGGTTTATAGGTCAGATTTACATACCGCCAAACGATGAGTTGAGGATGTTGATCCTGAGCGAGGCTCATAGAGCAGTTTAGATGGCTCACCCAGGAGTTACGAAGATGAGGGAAGATCTTAAACCCTTATTCTTCTGGAAGGGAATGAAGGACGACATAGTCAACTTTGTGGCTAGATGTCTCGAGTGTCAACAAGTAAAGGCTGAACATAGACACCCGACAGGATTACTTCAACCGCATGCTATTCCAGAATCGAAATGGGAAGTCATTTCGATGGATTTTATTGTTGGATTGCCACTGACGGCAAGGAGACACGACTCGATTTTTGTAGTAGTAGACACTCTGACGAAGAGTGCTCACTTTATTCCTGTGCATACGACATATCAGGCACCGGACATAGCGAGAGTTTTCATCAGTGAGATTGTGAGGCTACATGGTGTGCCTAAGAGGATTGTATCCGATCGAGGATCGGTGTTTACTGGACGATTTTGGACGAGTTTCCAAGAGGCCTTGGGAACTCAACTTAACTTTAGTACTACGTATCACCCAGAGACTGACGGAAAGATAGAACGTACGAACCAAAGCTTGGAAGACATGTTGCGCATGTACGTGATGGACCAAAAAAAGCACTGGGAGGAATTCTTGCCTCTCGTAGATTTTGCTTACAGCAACAGTTACCAGAGGACCATTAAGATGGCGCCTTTTGAGTTTCTTTATGGGAGACTGTGTCGGATGCCCTTGAGTTGGGATCGGCTTGAGGATAGGGTCCTGGTGGGACCAGAAGCGATCCAAGAAATGGAAGAGAAAATGCAAGCCATAAGACAAAGGATAAAAGAAGCGCAGGATCGACAGAAGAGCTATGTCGATGCACGCCGAGTCGACCGTAGTTACGAGGTCGGCGATCGAGTCTTCTTGCGGGTTAAACTGCATAAGAGTTTGATCAAGTTTGGAAAGGGAGCTAAAATCTCTCCTAGGTTCATGGGACCTTTTGAGATTGTGGAGAGAAAGGTGCCCGTGGCCTATCAACCAGCCTTGCCTGATTCTTTGAGGCGTATGCACGATGTTTTTCATGTATCTATTTTGAGACATTATATTAGTGATCCTACGCACGTCATTGACATGATTTCCTTGCATGTATTGAACGAGGGAGCGCTCAGGACTGAGTCGGTCTGCATTTTAGATCATTGCGTTCGACAGTTACGACGTCGAACGGTAGATCAGGTCAAGGTCCAATGGGACAATTATAGTCCACACTCGACGACTTGGGAGGATGCATATGATATGCGCCAACAGTTCCCATTTTTGTTTGATAGATAGAATTAGGATACTGTGGTACTTATGATATGGTGGTACATTTATTTCGGCATTTATACTGAGAAACTTCGGGATGAAGTTTACACCAAGAGGGGGTGTATGTAACATCCCTCTCTGGTGCGCTTACAAAACTTATTATTTGAGGACACTTGCTTGCAAGTGATCTGGACTTTTCTTATGTTAAAACATTTATACTCGATTATGATGCGTTATGATAGATGACATGATGTATTACTATTGTTATATACAGGTTCCATTGACTCAGTTGCATTGAGTGTGTAGGGTTTTGTACCTTGAGGATGAAGAGGCATCGGTGGAACCCCCTTGGACTCTGGACTAAGTCAGAGAGTGTGCTATTTGGATTGATTCATTTACGGTGATATTCCTTTGTTTTGATGATATGATATTGATTTTATGATATGTTGTTGACGTTCTGACACGATGGTTGATGATGCAGGCTGACGATAGCTTGTCGACCAGACTCACATATGGAGTAAAGGGGCCACACATGATTTCCATAGAGGTTGAGGGAGAGGTGTGGACAATAGCCTTGCCACAGCCTACTAGCACTTCCGTCGTGGCTCGAACTATAGGTTAACGATTACCTAGTTCGAGAGGATCCACAATGTCGTGAGGGAAGACTGCAACAGTCGCTCGCGATGATTCTAAGGGGTGCGCAATAAGGTGGGGGCCTTATTCCTTAGAGCCCTTAGTCTCCCACAAGTTCACCTGGCGGAGTGTTGACTCCAGGGGTTATAGATGTCTACCAAATAGTCAAGTCGACGAGTGGCACCCTTGGAGCACATGGTGCATCCTGAAGGGTACGTCGCACAAAAGAAACACACGTTGGCGAGTGGCACCATTGGAGCACGTGGTGCATCCTGAAGGGCACGTTGCGCAACAGAAGCCGATTCTAAATCAAGCCGATCCCAACTCAAGGGTGTCCAACACGGTTTCCCATAAAGAAACTCAAAAGGCGCCATCTTAATGGTGCTCTGGTAACTGTTATTGTAAGCGAACTCTACTAGCGGCAAGAACTCCTCCCAATGCTTTTGTTGGTCCATCACGTACATGCACAACATGTCTTCCAAGGTTTCGTTCATTCATTCCATCTATCCGTCAGTCTCTGGGTGATACGCAGTACTAAAGTTAAGTTGAGTTCCCAAGGCCTCTTGGAAACTCGTCCAAAATCATCCAGTAAACACCGATCCTCGATCGGATATAATCCTCTTAGGCACACCATGCAACCTCACAATCTCACTGATAAAAAATCTTGCTATGTCCGGTAACTGATACGTCGTATGCACAGGAATAAAGTGAGCACTCTTCATCAGAGTGTCTACTACTACAAAAATCAAGTCGTGTCTCCTTGTCGTCAGTTGCAATCCAACAATAAAATCCATCGAAATGACTTCCCATTTCGATTCTGGAATAGCATGCGGTTGAAGTAATCCTACCGGGTGTCTATGCTTATCCTTTACTTACTGACACTCGATACATCTAGCCACAAAGTTGACTATGTCATCCTTCATTCCCTTCCAGAAGAATAAGGGTTTAAGATCTGCCCTCATCTTCGTAACTCTTGGGTGAGCCATGTAAACTGCTCTATGAGCCTCGCTCAGGATCAACATCCTCAACTCGTCATTTGGCAGTACGTAAATCCGACCTCTAAACCTCAATAAACCATCGCTATCAAATGAATATCCCTCATATCTTGGTACCATCATTGTGTTTTGTCCGATGAAATCCTTGACTTCTTTGTACCAGTCATCGTCACGCTGTAAAGTGAGAATCTTCTCACATAGATTCGTCTGAAGAGGAAACACCGAAAAGATGCGTGGCCTCTGACTCAAAGCATATGCCACTCGGTTCACTATTCCCTTTATGTAAGTATTCTCTAAGTCGTACTCGCTAAGCAATTTCGACCAACGTCGTTGTCGCGCGTTCAGGTCGCTTTGCGTAAAAATGTGTTGTAGTCCACAATGATCAGTCTTTAATTCAAATCTTCGTCCAACAAGGTAGTGTCTCCATACCTTCAAGGCATAAACGATGGCTAATAACTCCAAATCGTGCTTCACGTAATTCTCCTCATGCCTTCTCAGTTTTCTCGAAATGTAAGCAATCACTCGTCTGTCTTGCATCAAGAATCCGCCTAAACCTTCCTTGGATGCATCAGTGCATACCAAGAAGTTTGCGTCCATGTCAGGGACTTTTAGTATCAGCGTTGTAGTCAACATCTCTCTAAGCCTCCGAAATGATTTCACGCATTTCTCTATCCAAAAAAACTTCTTGTTTTTCATCTGCAATTCCGTGATCGGACTTGCTATCTTCGAAAATCCCTCGACAAACCGTCGATAGTATCCTGCTAAACCCATAAATCTACACACTTCTGTGACATTTGTCGGTGAAGGACATTCCATAATAGCCTCAACATTGGCTGGATCCATGACGATACCTTCACCGGAGATGACATGCCCTAAGTAGTGAATCCTCGATTGATAAAAAGAGAATTTGGACAGGTTCCCATATAATTTGTGCTCTCGCAAACACTGTAGTACCAAGCACAAGTTCTCATCATGCTCCTCCATCGTCCGAGAGTAGATCAAAATATCATCAATGAATACTTGGATGAACTTGTCCAAGTACTCGTGGAAAACTCTGTTCATCAAACTCATGAATACCCCTGGTGCGTTTGTCAATCCAAACGGTAAAACAATAAACATATAATGTCCAAATCTGGTCTTAAAAGAGATCTTAGGGACGTCATCCTCCTTGATCCATAACTGATGATACCCTGATCGCAAATCAATCTTGGAGAACACCGTCACACCCTTCATTTGATCAAATAGATCGCCAATTCTTGGTAAGGGATACGACGTCATAAGATCCTAAGATCGTGACGTACAAGTTGACCCTCGTGAAAAACTCTCCCAGGTTAAGGTCACAACCCGTAAACTTTCCTCCAACCTTCTGTTTAGCTCCAGAAGACATCTCTACAAAGCTAAACTCATCCTGTTTGACTGCCTTTACCTTAATCCTTTTTAGCGTTGCACCAGAAATGAAACTCTCAGTAGCACCTGGGTCTATCAAAATACTAAGGGTCTGGTCAGCAACAGTACCTGTCATCTCGAGCATAGTTGACTGGTGCTCTGCCTGGTGGTTATTCACTCCTGCCTGAATCTGATGGGCCTTGCCCATATCTCCCACTGTAGCGGGTCTGGCTGAACCAGATGCTCTGGTCCTCTCCACAGGATAGTCGCATAGGTAGTGTGGTTCCCCACATGTCCAACACCCCTTCTTCGACCCAGTAGTCCTGGTACCCGAAGGAGAATATGAATTCCCACTCGCCTGGAACCCTGGTCTATTCTGCTGAACAGGCCTAAACTGTTGCTGCTGCGGGCGACGCTGCTACTACTATTGTGGTCCTCGATAAGGTGTCCACTGCTGAGGCAGCGGTCGTCGAGGTGTAGTGAACGTGGATCCCCTATGGAAGCCATGATACCTCGGCGTATGTATCGCTGGTGTCTGCTGCTGAGGCGTACCAGATGAACCCTACCCTACAGGTCTCACTGGAGTCTTGGTCTGAACCCCGCTGATAAGCTCCTCCTCTACTATGAGGGCCTTTTGGACAACGTCGTGCAAGGTTTGGGGCATAAGAATCCTAACCTTTGCATGCAGGCTGCCGTTAAGGCCAAACACGAATCGGTTGACCTTGAGCTTCTCAGTGTTCAGATGCAGAGCATACCAGAGCAGCTCCATAAAACGTGCCTCGTACTCGGGCACCATACGACCTCCCTGTCGTAATGCGTTGAACTCATTGAGCTGGCGCTCAATGAATTCCTCTGAAAGATACCTCTCTCGGAACTGTTCCTCGAACAGTTCCCATGACACGTCTTCGAAGGCCATGTTCAGCTGCGGTAGGAGCGTCTTCCACCATAGAAGAGCGCTCCCCTTTAGTTGAAAGACCGCCATGCGCACCTTCATGTTGGAGATATAATTGTGAAGTGCAAAGCACATCGCCATATTCTCCAGCCATGCCTTGGCGGCTGCGCCGTCCGGGTCACCAAAGAACTTGGGAAATTTTACCTTCTCAAGTTCACGGTGGATGCTACCTATAATGGCCGGTGTGCGTAGTGGAACCTCAACAGGTGCTGACACCCTGGCCTCATCTCTGTCCAATATGTTGATCAGCGCCTCGGACATGCGCTGGAAATATCTCATCATCCCCACAACATCGACAACTGTGATCTGCTCCTATCCAAGGACCTGCTCGCCTCCCTGGGGGTTAGACCCCTCAGGCATGGATGTTGTTGGAGGCGTCGCGCCTCCTCCCCTAGCACCCTGTCGTCTACCTCCGCGACGTCCTCTAACCATGATTACCTGCACGCACACAATCAACTCAATCAACAACAGTATAATCAATCTAATCATGCCAATGAAATCCGTAGAGAATCCCAAGTCGCGGGTCGAACCTGGCTCTGATACCATATGTTACAACCTCCTCGTTACGACAACAACTCTGAGAACAGGTGCAATTTTTTTTTTTGTTTAAGGTGTGTGTGTGTGTGTAGAAGTAGCAAACACACTTGACTCTACGTCACCACTCGACAACCAACAAGACGCAACCACGATGTTCAACACAAGAATACTGAAGGCACACAAAAAGTAACTGCAACAATGTACGACCATAGCCATAAGGCGCACCACACAAACATTAAGACATACTGGGGGTGCACAGTAAGAACACAGAGGGAAGAATCCATGGTTTTAGGGTTATTATTTCTACACATGAAAGCAGAGCGTTTAGTCTTATGTCTTCTCGAAAGAAGATTAGACGGGCTCCTGGCCGACTGCTCAGGCAGAAACTAGTAACCCGACGTAGAACAAGATGCAAGCAAGATAAGGCGTACAACTAGCAGCTATAACCAGAAAATCAAACCAGGTGATAAGTACTGTACAGTCATAGGAGGAAGAATCCAATAGTAGAGTTTACTATTTCTACACAGAAAAGAAGGGCTTTTAGTCTTATGTCTTCTCAGAAGAAGATTAGACAGGCTCCTGGCCGACTGCTCAGGCAGAAACTAGTAATCTCTGTCAGGTGTGTTGCAAGAGTGGAAACCCTGTCTTTAAGGGGCTCGAGACTCTTGATATGGCACTGGATTCTTTGCACAGAAAAATCACACACACATACATGTATCCTAAGGCTACCAGGGGGTGACTATGTCCCGCCTGACATAAGAAGACCAAACAAAATAATGATCTCGTCCAAGTACAACAACAACTCAAGACAACAACTAACTCTATAGACGCGCATGTCCGAAGGACTCTGACAATGACCAAACAATGTTAAGACAAGATAGTTCCCATGACTCAAGGCATGTAATACTGGCCCAATACTCCCTTGAACTCCATTAGTAGACGAGATACCCAGCCCAACCGTTTAAGAATGTAAAATTAAGTAATTGCAGATTCCCCCATTACAATCTTAGTAATTCAAGGTACTTGGTTCTAGGACCTTATTTTTATAACCATCAGTAACCAAAGTTTTAATTGTATTAAGATAAATCCACAATGCCATTATTTTTCATAAATACCTAACACTAAAAATTGCACCTTAATTTATAATGACATATATTACCCTCACATAATTCAATATAAAAATAACATCTCATTGATAAATAACATCATATTTGAATGTATCAATATACCATCATATTTACAAATGACAAAATAAAACAATTACAATATTTGAAATGACATTATTTAAATAACAATATTTCAGAAGGGACCCTATATAAAGATATTTAAAAATGTCACATCTAAAATATCAACATTTAAAAAGACAAGAATAACATCATAATTAAATTATCGGTCCCTAATGTCAATATAAAAAAAAAAACACCATATCCATAAATAACATCATGTTTAAGATTTCAATATGACTTCAGAATTAAAATGACAATATGTAACCATAACAATATTTAAATTGATCATATTTAAAAATAACAAAATTGGAACGGACCAAAATTAACAATAAATAAAAAGGCCAATAATTAAAAATAGCAACGTTTATGATGACAATATATAAATCCCCTCATAAATATATACTAATGGTGACACTAACATTTATTCATTTAAAAGAAAATATTACCCTTACCCGA
>ML809289.1:177888-190240 GCA_009831015.1 Picea engelmannii | reverse complement strand
TTTCTCCAAATTAATTTCTTTAATTTAAATAAAAGACTCATTTCCCTCACCCCCTCCTAAAGTCGCTCCTAAAATTACTCCTAGGGTTCCTAGATCCCCTCTCATGCTTTTAATAACTTTCCTACAATGAAGTTTCTGATTTTTAGTAACTCCTTAAATGCTGATTCCTTTTTGCTTTTTACCCTATGTATCCTACTTTCCATTATTAAGTTTCCTTTAATACAAGTTTCCTTATTTCTATTAATTGTTCCTTTCCGCCCCTTTTTTTTTCTAAAACCCAATAAGATAAATCCACTTATTGACCTTTTCATTATATTTTTCAAAATCCTAAATTTTTATACTCCCACACTTAAATAATTTTAATTCTTCTTTAAAATTTAAAAACCATGGGTTTCAATTAATTTATCCCCCTCATTACTTTACCCCCCCTTAATTTAAGAAGAATTTAACTAATACATAGGAGGGTTTTAGTTTACACCCTTATGTTTATTTTTGTAGGATCTTTTCTTAGGGCTTATGAAAATTTTATCTTTGAGATGTTTTAAATTTAGGTTTAGATTGAACTGGGTGACAATTAATTAGGGGAGTCGTTTCGAGAAATTCTTAAGGCGTTAAGGTATTAGGGTCATCTAGGTTGTCTCATCATCCTCATCAATGCGACATGCCCTTCAGGACGCACTACGTGCTCCAAGGGTGCCACTCACCTCATTTTCTTTTATTGCGCGACATGCCCTTCAGGATGCACCACATGCTCCAATGGTGCCACTCACCAATGTGTGTTTCTTTTGCGCGACGTGCCCTTCAGGATGCACCACGTTCTCCAAGGGTGCCACTCACTGACTTGACTGTTTGGTAGTCATCTATAACCCCTGGAGTCAAAACTCCACCAGGTGAACTTGTGGGAGACTAAGGGCTCTAAGGAATAAGGCCCCCACCTTATTGCGTTCCCCTTAGAATCATCGCGAGCGACTGTCGCAATCTTACCTCACGGCATCGTGGATCCTCTCGAACTAGGTAATCGTTAACTTATAGTTCGAGCCACGACGGGAGTGCTAGTAGGCTATGAAAGGGCTGTTGTCCACACCTCTCCCTCAACCTCTCTGGAAATCATGTGTGGCCCCTTTACTCCTTATGTGAGTCTAGTCGGCAAGCTATCGTCAGCCTGCATCATCAACAATCATGTCAGAACGTCAACAAAATATCATAAAATCAATATCATATCATCAAAACAAAGCAATATCACCATAAATGAATCAACCCAAATAGCACACTCCTTGACTCAGTCCAGAGTCCAAGGGGGTTCTACCGATGCCTCTGTATCCTTAAGGTCCAAAACCCTGCACACTCAATGCAACTGAGTCAATAGAACCTGTATATAACAATAGTAATACATCATGTCATCTATCATAACACATCATAATCAAGTATAATTTTTTAACATCAGAAAAGTCCAGATCACTTGCGAGCAAGTGTCCTGAAATAATAAGTTTTGTAAGCGCGCCAAAGCGGGATGTTACATACACCCCCTCTTGGTGTAAAATTCATCCCGAAGTTTCTCAGTATAAATGCCGAAATAAATGTACCACCATATCATAAGTACCACAGTATCCTAATTCTATCTATCAAACAAAAATGGGAACTGCTGGCGCATATCATATGCATCCTCCCAGGTCATCGAGTGCGGACTATAATTGTCCCACTGGACCTTGACCTGATCTACCCTTTGACGTTGTAATTGTCGAACGCGATGATCTAAAATGCAGACCGGCTCAACCATGAGCGCTCCCTCGTTCGATACCTGCAAGGAACTCATGTCAATGACGTGCATAGGATCACTAATATAATGTCTCAAAACAGATACATGAAAAACATCGTGCATACGCCTCAAAGAATCAGGCAAGGCTAGTCGATAGGCCACAGGCCCCTTTCTCTCCACAATCTCAAAAGGTCCCACGAACCTAGGAGAGAGTTTATCTCCCTTTCCAAACTTGATCGAACTCTTATGCGGTTTAACCCGCAAGAAGACTCGATCACCAACCTCGTAACTACGGTCGACTCAGCGTGCATCGGCATAGCTCTTCTATCGATCTTGCGCTTCTTTTATCCTTTGTCTTATGGCTTGCATTTTCTCTTCCATTTCTTGGATCGCTTCTGGTCCCACCAGGACCCTATCCTTAAGCTGATCCCAACTCAAGGGCGTCCGACATGGTCGCCCATAAATAAACTCAAAAGGCACCATCTTAATGGTGCTCTGGTAACTGTTGTTGTAAGCGAACTCTACGAGAGGCAAGAATTCCTCCCAATGCTTTTGTTGGTCCATCACGTACATGCGCAACATGTCTTCCAAGGATTGGTTCGTACGTTCTGTCTGTCCATCAGTCTCTGGGTGATACACAGTACTAAAGTTAAGTTGAGTTCCCAAGGCCTCTTGGAAACTCGTCCAAAATCATCCAGAAAACACTGATCCTCGATCGGATATAATCTTCTTAGGCATGCCATGTAGCCTCACAATATTATTGATGAAAACTATCGCTATGTCCGGTTCCTGATACATCGTACGCACAGGAGTAAAGTGAGCACTCTTCTTCAGAGTGTCTAGTACTACAAAAATCGAGTCATGTCTCCTTGTCGTCAGTGGCAATCCAACAATAAAATCCATCGAAATGACTTCCCATTTCGATTCCGGAATGGGATGCGGTTGAAGTAATCCTATTGGGTGTCTATGTTCATCCTTTACCTGCTGACACTCTAGACATCTAGCCAAAAAGTTGACTATGTCGGCCTTCATTCCTTTCCAGAAGAACAAGGGCTTAAGGTCTGCCCTCATCTTCCTAACTCCCGGGTGAGCCATGTAAACTACTCTATGAGCCTCGCTCAAGATCAACACCCTCAACTCGTCGTTTGGTGGTACGTAAATCTGACCTATAAACCTCAATAAACCATCGCTATCAAATGAATACCCCTCATATTGTGGTACCATCATTGTGTTTTGTCCGATAAAATCCTTGACTTCTTTGTACCACTCATCGTCAGGCTGTAAAGTGAGAATATTCTCACGTAGTTTCGTCTGAAGAGGTAACACCGAAAAGATGCGGGTCCTCTGACTCAAATCATCCACCACTCAGTTCGCTGTTCCCTTTATGTAAGTAATCTCAAAGTCGTACTCGCTAAGCAATTCCGACCAACGCCGTTGTCACACATTCAGGTTGCTTTGCGTGAAAATGTGTTGTAGTCCACAATGATTAGTCTTTAATTCAAATTTTCATCCAACAAGGTAATGTCTCCAAACCTTCAAGGCATAAACGATGGCTAATAACTCCAAATCGTGCGTCGCGTAATTCTCCTCGTGCCTTCTCAGTTTTCTCGAAATGTAAAAAATCACCCGTCCGTCTTGCATAAAGACTCCGCCTAAACCTTCCATGGATGCGTCAGTGCATACCAAGAAGTCTGCGTCCATGTCAGGGACTTTTAGTATCGGTGTTGTTGTCAACAACTCTTTAATCCTCCGAAACGCTTCCGCGCATTTCTCTATCCAAACAAACTTCTTGTTTTTATTCTGCAATTCCGTGATCGGACTTGCGATCTTTGAAATCCCTCGACAAACCGTCGATAGTATCCTACTAAACCCATAAAAATATGCACTTGTGTGACATTCGTTGGCGTAGGCCATTCCATAATAGACTCAACCTTGGTTGGATCCACTGCGATACCTTCATCGGAGATGACATGCCCTAAGTAGTGAATCCTCGATTGATAAAAAGAGCATTTGGACAACTTCCCATACAATTTTTGCTCTCGCAAACATTGTAGTACCAAGTGAAAGCGCTCATCATTCTCCTCCATCATCCGAGAGTAGATCAAAATATCGTCAATGAATACTTGGACGAACTTGTCCAAGTACTCACAGAACACCCTGTTCATCAAACTCATGAATACCCCGGGGGCGTTTGTCAATCCAAAATGTAAAACAGTAAACTCGTAATGTCCAAATCTTGTCTTAAAAGCGGTCTTACGGACGTCATCCTCCTTGATCTGTAATTGGTGATACCTTGATCGCAAATCGATCTTGGAGAACATCGTCGCACCCTTCATTTGATCAAACAGATCATCAATTCTTGGTAAGGGATACTGATTCTTGATCGTAGCCTTGTTCAGTTGACGGTAGTCAATGCAAAGCCTCCACGATCCATCCTTCTTCCAAATGAAAATAACCGGTGCACCCCACGGTGACACACTAGGACGTATCAATCCCAGGTCCAGCAACTCCTCCACTTGCAGTTTTAACTCTTGAAACTCCGAGGTCGACATCCCATAAGGATTTCTTGATATCGGTTCGGTCCCCAGTTTCAGGTCTATAGTAAACCCTAATTCTCTTTCTGGCGGCATCCCAGGAAACTCCTCTGGAAATACGTCCGCACACTCCTTCACCACCGGAAGGTGTTCTAGACCTTCTTCTACTCCATTTTCGTTTAGCGTGAGGATCGCATAAAGATTTCACCCCTTGCGCACACTCTTCCGTAACTGTAAGGAAGTCATGAACCTCAGGGATACTCCATGGTTCCATCCTACTATCACACGTCTCTGTCCTTCATCATAGACTAAGCTCAACTATTTCATCTTACAGTTGAGTATCGCCTCATGCGATTCCAACCAATCCATGTTGATCATGACATCATAAGATCCTAAGATCGTGACGTACAAGTTGACCCTCATGACAAACTCTCCCAGGTTAAGGGCACAGCCCGTAACCTTTCCTCCAACCTTCTGTTTGGCTCCATAAGCCATCTCTACAAAGCTAAACTCATCTTGTTCGACTACCTTTACCTTAATTCTTTTTAGCGCTACACCAGAAATGAAACTCTCAGTAGCACCTAGGTCTATCAAAATACTAAGGGTCTGGTCAGCGACAGTACTTGTCGTCTCGAGCACAGTCGACTGGTGCTCTGCCTAGAGGTTATTCATCGCTGTGTGAATCCGATGGGCCTTGCCCATATCTCCCACTGTAGCAAGTCTGGCTGATACGGATGCTCTGGTCCTCTTCACAGGATAGTCACGCTGGTAGTGTGTCTCCCCACATGTCCAACACCCCTTATTCAAACCAGTAGTCCTGGTACCTGAAGTAGAAGATGAATGCCCACCAGCCTGGAACCCTGGTCTATTCTGTTGAACAGGCCTAAACTGTTGTTGCTGCGGGTGACGCTGCTGCTGCTGCTGTGGTCCTCGATAAGGTGTCCGCTGCTGAGGTGGTGGTCGTCGAGGTGTAGTGAACGTGGATCCCCTCTGGAAGCCACGATACCCTGGTGTATGTCTCACTGGTGTTTGCTACTGCGACGTACTAGATGAACCCTGCCCTGCAGGTCTCGCTGGAGTCCTGGTCTGACCCCTGCTGATAAGCTCCTCCTCTGCTATGAGGGATTTTTGGACAGTGTCATGCAAGGTTTGAGGCATCAGAATCCTAACCTTTGCACATAGGTTGTTGTTAAGGCCAAACACGAACCTGTTGACCTTGAGCTTCTCAATGTTCAGGTGCGGAGCATACCGGAGCAACTCCATAAAACGTGACTCGTACTCGGGCACCGTACGACCTCCCTGTCGTAATGCGTTGAACTCATTGAGTTGATTCTCAATGAATTCCTCTAAAAGATACCTCTCTCGAAACCGTTCCTCGAGCAGTTCCCATGACACGTCTTCAATGGCCATGTTTAGCTGCGGCAGGAGTGTCTTCTACCATATAAGAGCGCTCCCCTTCAGTTGAAAGACCGCCATGCAGACCTTCATGTTTGAGGTATAATCGCGAAGTGAGAAGCACATCACCATATTCTCCAACCATGCCTCGGTGGCTACGCCACCTGGGGCACCAAAGAACTCAGGAAATTTTACCTTTTCGAGTTTATGGTGAATGCTACCTATAACGGCTAGTGCGCGTGGCAGAACGTCAACAGGTGCCAACGTCCTGGCCTCATCTCTATCCAATCGGCTGATCAACGCCTTGGACATGCGCTGAAAAGATCTCATCATCCCCACGACATCGCCTACTGCGATCTTCTCCTGTCCGAGAACCTGCTCGCCTCCCTGGGGGTTAGACCCCTCAAGCGTGGGTGCTACTGGAGGTGTCACGTCTCCTCCTCTATCACCCCATCATCTGCCTCTGTGGCATCCTCTAACCATGATTTCATGCACACGCACAATCAACTCGATCAAAAATAGAAAAATCAAATATAATCATGTCAACGAAAGCCGTAGCAAATCCCAAGTCACAGGTCGAACCTGGCTCTAATATCATATGTTACAACCTCCTCGTTACGACAAAAACTATGAGAACAGGTGCAAATTTTTGTTTTGTTTAAGGTGTGTGCGCGCGTGTAGAAGTAACAAACACACTTGACTCTACGTCGCCACTCGACAACCAACAAGATGCAACCACGATGTTTAGCACAGGAATACTGAAGGCACACAACGAGTAACTGCAACAATGTACAACCATAGTCATAAGGCACACCACACAAACATTAAGACATACTGGGGGTGCACAGTAAGAACACAGAGGGAAGAATCCATGGTGTTAGGGTTACTATTTCTGCACAAGAAAGTAGGGCGTTTAGTCTTATGTCTTCTCAAAAGCAGATTAGACAGGCTCCTGGCCGACTGCTCAGGAAGAAACTAGTAACCCGACCTAGAACAAGATGCAAGAAAGACGAACAAAACAGGACAACCCCGACATATCCCAGTGACATCAAGAAATAAACGCCCCTAGACATAAGGCGTACAACTAGCAGTTGTAAGCAGAAAAGGACAGCAGGTGTTAAGTACAGTACAGTCACAGAAGGAAGAATCCAATAGTAGAGTTTACTATTTCTACACATAAAAGCAGGGCTTTTAGTCTTATGTCTTCTCGGAAGAAGATTAAAGAGGCTCCTGGCCAACTGCTCAGGCAGAAACTAGTAATCTCTGTCAGGTGTGTCGCAAGAGTGGAAACCCTGCCTTTAAAGGGCCCGAGACTCTTGATACGGCATTGGATTCTTTGCACAGAAAAATCACACACACAGACATGTCTCCTAAGGCTACCAGGGGGTGACTATGTCCCACCTGACACAAGAAGACTAGGCAAAAGAACGATCTCATCCATGTACAACAACAACTCAAGACAACCACTAACTCTACGGACGCGCATGTCCGAAGGACTCCGACAATGACCAAACAATGTTAAGACAAGGTAGTTCCCATGACTCAAGGCATGTAATACTGGCCCAATACTCCCTTGATCTCCAATAGTAGACGAGATACCCATCCCAACCATTTAAGAATGTAAAATTAAGTAATTGCAGATTCCCCCACTACAATGTTAGTAATTCAAGGTACTTGGTTCTAGGACATTATTTTTATAACCATTAGTAACCAAAGTTTTAATCGTATTAATATAAGTCCACAATGCCATTATTTTTCATAAATACCTAACACTAAAAATTGCACCTTAATTTATAATGACATATATTACCCTCACATAATCCAATATAAAATTAACATCTCATTGATAAATAACATCATATTTGAATATATCAATATACCATCATATTTACAAATGACAAAATATAACAATTACAATATTTAAAATGACATTATTTAAATAACAATATTTCAAAAGGGACCCTATATAAAGATATTTAAAAATGTCACATCTAAAATATAAACATTTAAAAAGACAAGAATAACATCATAATTAAATTATCGGTCCCTAATCTCAATATAAAAAAAACAACACCATATCCATAAATAACATCATGTTTAAGATTTCAATATGACTTCAGAATTAAAATGACAATATGTAACCATAACAATATTTAAATTGATCATATTTAAAAATAACAAAATTGGAAAGGACCAAAATTAACAATAAATAAAAAGGCCAATAATTAAAAATAGCCATGTTTATGATGACAATATATAAATCCCCTCATAAATATATATTAATGGTGACACTAAGATTTATTCATTTAAAAGCAAATATTACCCTTACCCGACTCAACAAAAGTATCATTGAATTCACCGTTAATAAAAACTAAAACACCGCACCATTACCCAACCAATCCCGCAGAGAGGGCAGCCAGAATTACTAAATTGGAGGCAGCGCCACCGGTGTCAGGGCGACTAACAAGGCAACAATCAGTAATAGTTTGGGGAAGGTGAAAGCGTGGGTGACAGGTTATCTATTTTTTTTTTTTTTTTTAAAACTCAACACTAATCAAACGCTCCATTAAGAATTAGACCGAAGAAAAATAAAAACCGAATGCCTGCACTCAAGGGGTTCACCCAGTCATATGCCTTAACAACGTTGTTGAGGTTGTCACGGCAATTTAAGGGAGCATATAGGAAATGAAAGCAATAGCCAGAACTGGAGATGCACAGGTGACAGGATTCCCTCAAGGAATTGCCCAGTTAAGATGCCCACTGGAAAAGAAAAAAAATAAATAAATACATCCTATATGTTAGTGTACCACCACAGTGATCCACACGCCCCCAATCATATTGAACCACTCACTGAATTAATAAATAAAAAGGGGGCGCACTGTATGATAAAAAAAAAAGGGGCGCTGTAATAAAAACAGGTGTTATTCAATCGGTTCAAGCTGAGATATCTCACAGCATAATTTGCGATGTACATGAACTACCTCTGTCAAAGAAGAAACCCAACTATGAAAATTTATACCTTGGTCACATAAAACCATTTGATTGTCCTCGGAAGACATTCAATTAATTTATCACATTTGAACATAATCAATTCAGTCATCAAGAGTTACTCAGGAATTAGTTTTCTAACTATTTTGTTCAGAGGTTGACTTCACAAAGCGTACAACAAATCGATTTTTCTCTTAGGTTATTGTGAACCAAGAGACGTTAGTAATTTCACCACATATGGAACTACTCTGTCCCACAGAAATAGAGATAATTAGGCCCTGTAATAAGCCGCACTATAATAGAACGCCCACAGTGAAACCAACACAGTCCATGAAGGAAACGGTAGGCAACAAGGGATTAAGTGGTCGAACTTCTTATGGATAACCTCCATAGTCTCAGAGATGCACAACAGCAGAAAGAAAAACATAAATGAAGGAAACGCCTGATGTAGAAAGGAAGAAGGGGGTAAGGAAAATGTCCATCATGGATTCAGCGCCCACAGGCAAAGAAAAACATCTGCAAAAAAAACAACCACAGAATTCAACGCCCGTAGGAGAAACTAAACGAACGCCCAATCTGGAAAAACAGAGTATCATAAACGTCGAGGCTGGGCAAATTGCCATCTTTTGCAAGGTGAAAAACATCAAGGGAAGGAAGAATGCGTTGTTGAAATAAAACTCAGAAATTGCCAACCAAATATAATCGTTGCCATAGCTGCGCTGGTTCATCTAAGGGAAACTACTATGGTCAACAAAGATAAAAATAAAACGCTTCCCAAGAAAACGTGCAGGCAGACTCAATTTTTACCGCAGGACATTACTTAGTGTAAATCGCCATTCAGGGATGGAGAGGAAAGGATGATTACCAGGCTAGGAGGTCACTCAAGTTTGACACACTAAAATTTTGTGGCGGTGTTAATTACCCAAATTTTTCCGGATTAAGTAAATAAGAAATTCCATTAGGTCCGACAAAACCCAGCCCCATTAAGGTTAAAAATTCATCCATCAAGATTCCAACACACATGCAAATCATCCAGGCATCCTATTGCATTCTACCCTACCAAAAATAAAATCATACCATTGCCTCTCGCCTTCATCGGAGGACGTCCCGCGCCATGCCGCTCCCGCTCGCCAATCGTAGAGACCTCATCGGTACCTCCCAGCCAAACGCTAGGGGTACTTTGCTTCCCCCTTAGCCCCCCGAGCTGCAAAGGGGCCACACAAGATCTAGAGATAAGACTAGCTTCTCAGCTCGCCTCCAAGGCTGAGCTACCACTCCAACACAGCTGAGAATTTCCCAACTCCTCACAAGGAAACAATCAAGCCAAAACCCGCCAGCGTAACGTTACACTCACCGTTCCTCCCCTCTTCCTTCTTTTCCCCTTCTTTTATAGAAATTTGAGACCCACCTATTTTCCTAAATCATTATTAATTTAATTTTCAATGACAGTCCACTAAAAATTCTCTGTCGTCCAAGTGTCACTCATCCCCCATGTTTCTCCAAATTAATTTCTTTAATTTAAATAAAAGACTCATTTCCCTCACCCCCCCCTAAAGTCGCTCCTAAAATTACTCCTAGGGTTCCTAGATCCCCTCTCATGCTTTTAATAACTTTCCTAAAATGAAGTTTCTGATTTTTAGTAACTCCTTCAATGTTGATTCCTTTTCGCTTTTTACCCTATGTCTCCTACTTTCCATTATTAAGTTTCCTTTAATAAAAGTTTCCTTATTTCTATTAATTGTTCCTTTCCCCCCCTTTTGTTTTCTAAAACCCAATAAGATAAATGCACTTATTAACCTTTTCATTATATTTTTTAAAATCCTAAATTTTTATACTCCCACACTTTAATAATTTTAATTCTTCTTTAAAATTTAAAAACCATGGGTTTCAATTAATTTATCCCCCTCATTAATTTACCCCCCCTTAATTTAAGAAGACTTTAACTAATACATAGGAAGGTTTTAGTTTACTCCCTTATGTTTATTTTTGTAGGATCTTTTCTTAGAGCTTATCAAAATTTTATCTTTGAGATGTTTTAAATTTAGGTTTAGATTGAACTGGGCGACAATTCATTAGGGGAGTCATTTCAAGAAATTCTTAAGGTGTTAAGGTCTTAGGGTCATCTAGGTTGTCTCATCATCCTCATCAATGCGACGTGCCCTTCAGGAAGCACTACGTGCTCCAAGGGTGCCACTCGCCTTGTTTTCTTCTGTTGCGCGATGTGCCCTTCAGGATGCACCACGTGCTCCAATGGTGCCACTCGCCAACGTGTGTTTCTTTTGCGCAACGTTCCCTTCAGGATGCACCACATGATCCAAGGGTGCCACTCCCCGACTTGACTGGTTGGTAGACATCTATAACCCCTAGAGTCAACACTCTGCCAGGTGAACTTGTGGGAGACTAAGGGCTCTAAGGAATAAGGCCCCCACCTTATTGCGTGCCCCTTAGAATCATCGCGAGCGACTGTCGCAGTCTGCCCTCATGGCATCTTGGATCCTCTCGAACTAGGTAATTGTTAACCTACAGTTCGAGCCATGGTGGGAGTGCTAGTAGGCTATGACAGGGCTGCTGTCCACACCTCTCCCTCAACCTCTCTGGAAATCATGTGTGGCCCCTTTACTCCATATGTGAGTCTGGTCAGCAAGCTATCATCAGCCTGCATCATCAACCATCGTGTCAAAACATCATAAACATATCATAAAATCAATATCATATCATCAAAACAAAGCAATATCACCATAAATGAATCAACCCAAATAGCACAATCCCTGACTCAGTCCAGATTCCAAGGGGGTTCCATCGATGCCTCTACATCCTCAAGGTCTGAAACCCTACACACTCAATGAAATTGAGTCAATAACACCTGTATATAACAATAGTAATACATCATTTCATCTATCATAACGCATCATAATCGAGTATAAATGTTTTAATATCAGAAAAGTCCAGATCACTTGCGAGCAAGTGTCCTCAAATAATAAGTTTTGTAAGCACGCCAGAGCAGGATGTTACAAGTACACACGTTCCCACATATAGTACTGGAAGGACATATTTTTATTGTGTTTATTAATAAATAAACGGAAAAAAAGGGATTTTTCATCACCAATATGACACAAATACATTAATGTATAATATAGAATGTAGAACCTGAAAGAAAAATTAAGAAATTCTTAAGCACCAAACCTAAAACTGGTGTCAACCAATTTTTGCACAAATTTGGAAGAAATATAGGGTTTATTGTTTACATAATGAATTGATGATGGAAACAAGCGGGCGCATGAGTACAATTTGAGTCCAAAAACCCTTCCATATCGTTAAGGAATGTGAATAGTATATCCATGTGAAATTTCAGTGCATACTGAAAAAGTTTGAAAAAATTTCAATATTGGCCCCATTCGCACGTCAATGTTTCCCATGTCTAGTCCAGGTACAATTCCTTTTAGTTGTTCCTTTTAAAATCCATTTGACAGTACACACGTTCCTGCATCTAGTATTGCAAGGAAATATATTTATTGTGTTGATTAAACAATGAAAACAAAAAGAACGATTTTTCATCACAACTATGACACACATACATTAATGTATAATATACAATGTAGAGCATGAAAGAAAAATGAAAAAAGGCTGATGCAAACTTAAAAATTGTGTTTACATGATGAATTGATGATGGAAACAAGTT
>ML809289.1:139091-166796 GCA_009831015.1 Picea engelmannii | reverse complement strand
CATTCGCAGGTCATTGCTTCCCATGTCTAGTTCTAGTATAATGTATTTTGGTGTAACGACCCTAGTTAAATAAATATTTTAAGATTATAAAGTAAAATTCATTAAAGAAAATAAATGTGGTTAACCAAGTAATACTTTAACTACAAATCACATTTAATGACCTGAGAAATAAATTTAAGAAATCAATGAAAAATGTTATAAAAATGGTTGTGTATGCAGAGAGGGATGGCCTATGAATCCCGAGAAGATAAAACATTGAAGGAAGGATGAAGGACATGACAGAGGGTGGTTGGAGGAGTAACTACATGAGTCAATGAAGGAGGAATAAGGGAAGGGGGAAGGTTGACGGGAGGAGCATTCGACTCAGGAGGGATTTTCTGAGGACTATGACATTTGTTGTGAGCACAGTAGTTTTGGACTATGGCTTTTGATCAGGGGAGGCACCGAGTTGCTGGAGGTTTTGGGCACGAAGGGCCAGGATATCCATAGATATCCTGGAGCTAGGTTGATTTCCTAGTTGGCAGGGAGGACATTAGTTTTGGGCAGTTATTTCTTGTTTGTGGCAGGGTTGATTTGTGTATTAGGTAGCAGGAAGGCAGCAACAAGGCAAGGAGGCAACAAAAATTAGCATCAGAATCAGGTACTTTGTCAAGTTATGTATTTATTTCATTCTGCCAGGAAATCAATATTTATTTGTAAATCTAAGTTACTGAAGTTGATGTTATGAAAATTAATATTATGCTATGAAGTTATTGTTTCAGTCTTTAAAATAAATTGCTTATGAAACTTAATGTTTAGAAATTTTAAGTTGTTACATATGGTATCAGAGCGTCTTAGCTCGAAATCTGGGCCTGAGGGCGAAAACCCCGAGTGTTAACTCTAGCCATGCTTAAAATAAAAACAAAACATGTTCAGTTTGACTCAATATGACTGACACAGTATCCGAAAATATACTCAGGTAGTACCCTAAGTTATCCAGACAAATGATCTCATATATATCACAAGAAACAACTTTAGGCAATACCCTTTAACTGGATCATAAATGGATAATATAGTCTTAGTCTAAATATTTAAAGGACCGCCCTTTAAAATAGTGGCAGCAAACTAGATAGTTTGAAGGATCACTTCCCACAAAATGGCTACCCTTAAAGCAGCCCGAATAAAGCTATTAAGCACGAAAAACAGAGATGATAACTTAATTTTATTTGAGCAATATTTGTCAATGAAGTTTTGGGTAAGATAGACACCTGAAATCGATGAAATGTTGGGGAAAGCTTTTATCCAAGGCTTGAAGTTGGCAAGATCCAATAACTACACGAATTATACTAAATAAAATGCAAAAAGGGACATTTGCGGGACCTTGAATAGGCCTACTTCATCTCGAAATTACCTAAATAAGGAAATGCCAGTGCGCAGCAGGAAAAAGGAAATTTAGAAGACTTGTATCACGTGGGAACAGTGTGAACTAGTTACCTGTACTAGCCTCAGTGAAATTTTAAATAATGAAGAACCATAGGAACTATAGACCCATGCAAATTTTAAGCTTGCCAAGAAAGCAATTTTAACACTACGCAATGTTTTATGAAACTAATCGATTATCTCAAAGGAGAGCTGTCTATTACACGGGAGAACGGATCTGAGCCATCAGATCTCGAGCGAAATCCCGTCAGTCGTTAGATCTCGAGAAGTTGCGCAAGGTTTAAGTCCTAGTGTCCAGAGGAGGAGCCACCAGGATATCAGAGCCATCGAGGTTTTGTTAAGACAGAGAATCGAGACCTTATGGTTCTCGAAATCCCGAGAATGGATCCCGGCCATTGATCTCGGCAGGGATACGCATCAACATTCTGGGAGGTATCGGGATTTTACCCATCGAGAATTTCAGGGGTGTAGAATCGTTGCATTAAGGAATCGCAATACGCAATTTCCTGATAGGATCAAAGTTGTCGGATCGGGTGGGGAAAGAAGATCTGGACCACTGAGGAGTTTTACATCCAGAAGAAGCTCATGAGGAGCCTATAGAAGAAGGAGACTGATATTTGTCGGATCTCACATAAAAATCCTGTAAGTCGTCGGATCTTCAAAGGGTTGCACAAAGGTTAATATTTCGTGAACAACAGGAGAGAAATCCTGATGGGATCTGGACCGTCTAATTGGCAGGGGACACGTGGCGGAGATCGCGTGAAAGTCGGGATATCAGTCGTCAGGAAATCAAATTTCTCGAGGTCATAAGAACCAGGACCTTGAAAGTCTCAAAATCTCGAGAGTCAATCTGAGCCGTCCATCTGAGGAAGGGCACATGTCACGCGATTGTCCATATCAGAGATCCGAGGCACCAGTCATCGGGACTTGCAAGTCTCAAAATGTTGACAAGCTCAGAGCCATCCATCTAAGGGACAGGTGTCGGAGATCTAGAGTGGGTCAAAATATTAACCATCGGGAAATCGGCATTTCCGTGGACAAGTGATCGGGGAAATCCAAGTGAAAACCTTGACGAGATATGAGCCGTCCATTCACATGAGACAGGTGTCAGGGATCGGATGAAAGTCACAGATCAGAAAATCGGAGTTCCTGAGGACAAGGAATTCAGGACATCGTAAGTCCCAAAACCCCGAGAGTCAATCGGGACCATCCATCTGCAAGGACAGGTGGCAAAGGATTGGGCACCATCAGAGTTTTTTTCATCGGAGAATCAGGGATTACGGTGACAAGTGGTTTATGCATTGTGAATTTGTGATCCGTAAAAACCCCGATCAGTGGGGGCTAGTTGTCAGCATAGCAGGGAAAGACAACGACGTAGTGGAGGCCAACTGTCAGCGTAACGGAGCGTCGAGATTTGGGCGATCGGGAATCCTGCGGGTGTATTCATTGAGGCATCAAAAACCCCGTAGCCCCGATGGGATAAGGTAAGTGGTCATGAGGTGATGGTCATGTCGGCCAGGGCTAAGCCAGAAGGGCTAGTGTGATCAACGACGCATCGCGATTTGGGGAATCGTGAGTCTTGGATACATGCACACTTTGATATGGGAAACCCCATAGCCCTGATGGAGGTTTGACTATGGTCACACAGAGTCAGGTCATATGGACCAGAGCCTAGCCAGGAGGAGCTAAGGACAAAGGACCCATCGGGAAATTAGAACCTAAAATCCCGACAAGGAGGTCTAGAGCTGCAGTCTTATGGGAGAGGGTTGTATGGACCAAAGGGCCTAGTCAAAGAGGAACAACGCATAGATAAGGGTGCATCAGTGATCAGGGATTTGAGAGTACTGAGAATATCTATGGCGAGAAGTGGAAAACCCCAAACCCCGATAGAGAGTCTGGGGCAACCACGGTCAGGTACAGAGACCATGCAGAGAGGGAAAAGGACTTGTGGATTGGATCGCATTTTGACAGGGATTCCACTTAGGAATCTAAAGAGCCACTTCGGCTCAGCAGAGAGAATTGAATCGATCCTGTGAATAGGAGGTCAGGTGAAGAGCCCTGCGGGGTGATAGGTTGGACCTCGTCTGCATCAACATGCATATACACAGTCGAATAAATTTATAAATATAAATGAAATAAATTCAATAGAAAAATAATACCAAAATTCGTATAGGGCTGGAATTACAAGCAAATCTTTTGTTCAAAAGAAGAAATCACCATTCATTACCACAGCAGAAGGAAGATTTATGGAATTTCTTGATTCGAATAACCCCGTGTTCTTCATGAAGGTACAAAACTGTGCACAACTAGCGGAATGAATCGTACCTCTTACCATATCTGAGGGCAAGCTCCACAAAATGTACAAATCGGGGATTGGTTCCCGATATTTCAAGGAGACTAGGCTCCAGGTCCTGGATCTTGTCAGTGGTCGCACCAATATACTTTGTTTCTGCAAAATGAACTGGAGCATATACAACAATAACCAGCGCTAGTAAAGTGCTCAGAACGATGGTGAGGATGTGAGCCATGGCAAGGGAGATTCTGGAAACCTCTAAGAAGAGCAAAGGCAGATCTGTGATGGACAAATATTGATGTGAGGAAAGTCCCAGCGAATGAGAAAGTGAGACAAAGGAAGGACGTGTAGGGAGTCGAAGGGCTGACCGGTGTAGAAATTGGGGGTTAGATACGAGGGAGCTTGAGAAAGCCAGACGAGCACGTGGAACCCATGCGTACCTGAACCCTTGGGTATATGTTCAATTATTTATATATATATAATATAAAGTGTTAAAAATAATTTAAAATAAATTAAATAGTTTAGTATAAATGATTTAGATATAAATAAGGTCAAATTAGTTTAAATTTAAAGTAAAGATAATTTGAGTTAAATCAGTGTAATAATAATTTTAAATTAATTATTTTATTAAGTGTAAGGTTAATATTCCTTAAAGTTTGATATTAACCAAGCTTAGATGCTTAATCCTAACCCAAACCTAGCCAATTCCCCTGATGGAGTAATGTCTGTTTACAGACAAGTAAAGAAAACTTACGCCTAACCCTGTTTCTAAGTTTAAGTAGCACCAATTTGAAACGTCCTTGAACTCACCTGGATAACTTTGGGGTGATGCAGGTTAAGTCATACAAGATGGCCAGGACTCGAAGGGGTCAAGGTAGGGGAGCATCGTCACGGGCACCACCGACACCACCCACACCATCAACACCACCAACACCACCAGCACCACCACCGCCATCGCCCGAACTAGCCCTCATACTGTGCTCGTTGGAAGCCATCCATGAGACTTTAAAGGGGCGCCAACCAGCATAGACTAAAGTGGAACTCCCACCATCTGGAACGGTTAATACAGAAGCATCAAGGAACTCACAGGGATAATTTCCACCTGAAGACATCACGTGAGAATTGCAGAAGATCAAACTTCCAGAGTTTGCCGGAGGTCGCGCCAGTGAACGCGCAGAAGCATGGTTGGAAGGCATGACCAGGTGTTTTTCCTTAAGATACTATGTGTCCAACGCGAAGGCCAAGATCACAATTTTCCATTTAAGAGACAGTGCCTTGAACTAGTGGGGAAACTTGGAAATACAACTACACCTTACACTAGACACACTATCTTGGGAAATTTTTGAGGAGAGGTTCCGAAGGAAATATCTACCAGCATACTACGAGGAGAAACAGGTAGGGGCAATTCATGCCTTACTACAAGGAAACCGAACTGTAGAAGAATACGAGATCAGGTTTATGGAACTGGTCAAGTATGTTTCGTATATGGACAATGACCACCGACAGGCAGAGCGCTTCGTTTATGGATTGAACCCAAAGATAAGAGCTATGGTGCGGATGTGGAAACCGTCATCAGTAGCGGAGGCAGTAGAAACTGAGCGTTATGTGGAAGAACACATGAAATTAACAGGGGGTACAAGGTCGACATTTCCACATCGCCCTGGATTCGTAGGAAAGACCCCGAGGACATTTCCTAGGGGAGGGGGCTCAAGGCCACCACCTTATGGTAACAAGTTCATGCCAAGGACAGTAGATGCATGGATTTCAATGGAAACTACTGCAGCATTGTGTTCATCGCCAAAGGTACAGATAGGTCCACGACCATATCAAGGAACAACTAGTAGGGGCAGGGGTTCCAGGGGAACGAACTCGTTTAGGAATCAGTCACATAACAGTGCACCGGTTCAATATCGTATTTCCTGTTGGAGGTGTGAAGGAACCCATTACGAACAGGATTGTCCAGAGTTACAATCAGGGTTTGTGCATAGAGAAGGAAAGGCACCAATGGGGAGGTCAATTAGAAACCATCAGATTTACGCAGCGGTTAATAACCGCCAGGCCAAACATCAATCCACCGTGGAGTCATCAAATACGCTAAATCATATTAATGTTAAGATTTTGTTTGATTCTAGTGCGACAGATAGTTTCATTTCACCATCTGCATTCGAAAAGAGTGGGCTGGCAGCCTATGAGCACGATGACTTTAAACAAGTCGAGATGGCTTCGGGGGAAAAACAAGCTGTAGGACCTAGTGTTGATAATTGTATAGTAGACCTAGGAGTGTGCACTACCAGGTTGAAGGTATATGTCACTGCTCTTGGGGTGTATGACCTAATCATTGGAATGGATTGGTTAGCAGCTCATCGAGCTTTGGTAGATTGTTTTGCCAAGAAGGTACTTTGTATTGATGATGAAGGAAGACCAATAGAGATCCAAGGTGTATAGAGAAAAGTGTCATTACACTTTATATCAAATATGAAAGTCAAGTGATGCTTGAGACGAGGGTGTCGACTTTATGTAGTGGAGGCAGTGAAAGAAAGGAAGGGACCCTCATTGGACCAGTACCCGGTTTTGTCAGAATTTCAGGATGTTTTTCCGAACGAGTTACCAGGGTTACCTCTAGAAAGGGAGCTTGATTTTACTATTGAGCTAAAGCCTGGTGTAGAACCAATATCCAAGACTCTGTATCGGATGACGGCACCAGAACTTTGTGAATTGCAAATCCAGTTGAAGGAGTTACTAGACTTAGGGCTAGTAAGGCCCAGTGTCTCACCTTGGGGCGCATCGGTAATTTTTGTAAAGAAGAAGGATGGATCCTTACAACTGTGTATAGACTACAGGGACTTGAACCATGCTATAGTGAAAAATAGGTACCCAATGCCGCGAATAGATGACCTCTTCGATCAGATGAAGGGAGCAACAGTGTTCTCAAAGGTCGATTTGCGATCTGGGTATCATCAGTTAAGGATTAAGGAAGGTGATATCCCAAAAACTTCCTTTCGAACTTGGTTTGGACATTAAGAGTTTGTTGTGGTACCTTTCATATTGACTAATGTGCTAGCAATGTTCATGATCCTCATGAATGGCATATTCCAGAAGTACTTAGATCGATTTGTACAAGTTTTTCTAGATGAAATTCTCATCTATTCCAGGAATGAAAGAGAACACGAGGAACACCTGCGGATAGTGTTGTCTTTCCTTAGGGAGAACAAATTGTATGGAAAGTTTTCGAAGTATTCCTTCTTCTAGAAATAGATCCACTATTTAGGTCATATCATTTCAGGCAAAGGAATCTCGGTGGACCCAGAAAAGGTAAAGGCCATTATGGAATGGCCAGTGGAAAAAAATGCACATGAGGTGAGAAGCTTCATGGGGCTAGCGGGTTATTACCAGAGATTTGTGGAAGGATTCTCAAAAATAGTGAAACCCATCACCACCTTCCAATGAAAAGGGGTCAGGTATGAGTGTACACAAGAATGTGATAGCACATTCATTATGCTTAAGAGGTTACTAACTAGTGCGCCAATTCTACGAGTGCCAGATAGGAAAAAGGACTTCATGGTCTTCACGGATGCCTTGAAACAAGGGTTGGGGGCCGTGCTAATGTAGTATGGAGGAGTGATAGCTTATGCATCAAGAAATTTGAATAAGCACGAAGAGTTATACGCGACTCATGATTTAGAGTTGGCAGCTCTAATGCTAGCTCTGAAACTTTGGAGGCACTATCTTGTGGGGTGAAATTTTGAACTCAAAACGGACCATCAAAGTTTAAAACATCTCTTCAATCAAAGAGATCTGAATTCTAGACAAAGGCGATGGAGTGAGTTTATGAGTGAGTATGAATTTGGTATTTCATACATAAAGGGGAAGGAAAATGTGGTCGCAGACGCCTTGAGTAGGAGACCACGTATCTTCTCCTTAGTACCTTTAAAGGTCAACCTGAGGGAACAGGTGTTGACACAACTACTAGGAGACAGTTGGTATTTAAAGGTTACTTTAGACCTCTAGAGCAGGAGGCAGATAGACCCAAATTATGAAGGATATAATCTAGAAACAGATGGATTTTTGAGATACCGAGGAAGGATGTACATCCCAGAGAATGGGGATATTCGAAGCATCATACTGAAGGAAGCCCATAGAGCACTTTATTGTGCACATCCGGGTGTGAAGAAGATGTACGCGGAGATGAAGAAACTCTTCTTTTGGGTAGGCATGAAGCACGATGTATTCCATTTCGTCGCTAGATGCATAGAGTGTCAACAAGTGAAGGCCGACCACCATCACCCGGCAGGACTCCTACAACCACATGATGTTCCTATGTCCAAGTGGGAAGTTATCTCTATGGATTGTTTTGTAGGGTTGCCGCTCACATCTCAAAGACACAATTCCATTCTTGTGATAGTGGATAAGTTAACCAAGAGTGCTCATTTCATCCCGGTTAGAGACACTTACGATTTTATCGATGTGGCATGAGTGTTCATAAGCGAGGTTATCCGTTTGCATGGGATACCTAAGAATATTATTTCAGATAGGGACTCCAGATTCACCTCTAGGTTTTGGACAAGTTTACAGTCAATGTTGGGGACTCAGTTGAACTTAAGCACAAATTATCATCCTGAAACAGATGGGAAAACTGAGAGATTAAATCAAGTCATGGAAGACATGCTTAGGATGTATGTAATGGATAATCAAACCTAGTGGGAGAAGTACCTACCCTTGGTAGAGTTTGCCTACAATAACAGTTATCATAGTTCCATCGGAATGCCACCATATGAAGCTTTGTATGGAAGTCTATGTAGAACACCGTTGAGTTGGGATAGATTAGAAGACTGAGTAACAGTTGGGCCAGAATTGATTCAGGAAATGGAGGAACAGGTGATTCAGATCGGGCAGAGACTAAAGGAAGCACAAGATAGACAGAAAAGTTATGTGGATGCACACAGGATTGGCCGAAGTTATGAAGTGGGGGACCAGGTTTTCATTCGTATCAGGACTAATAAGAGTACCATACGGTTCGGGAAGGGGACAAAGTTTTCACCTTGGTTTATAGGTCCATTTAGGGTCCAAGAGAAAATTGGACCCGTTGCCTATTGTCTCGTACTTCCACCCCACTTGCATAAAAATCATAATGTATTTCATGTATCTATTTTACGTCATTATGTTGTTGATGAATCACATAAACTAAATTGGAAAGAATTGAAAGTATCGGACGTGGGAACCCTCACGGTAGAACCTTTATGCATACTAGACCGTAGAGTCCGACAACTCAAAAACCGTCTGGTAGATCAAGTTAACGTCCAGTGGGACAAGTATAGTCCAGGATCTGCTACTTGGGAGGACATCGAGACACTACGGTGAGACTATCCCTCACTATTTTGACCACCTTGAGAACCTGTTTCTCGAAGGTGGGGTGTATGTAACACCACCTTTTGACTTAGACGGCCAGGATTATCTAAGACCTATACACTTTATTTCCTAGTCACAGTGAAACTATTAAGTGATACACTTAAACTTTAAACTTATGAACTTTTATGAATGTTTAAATGTTATCAATGATGATGCATGTAATGAGATATGTTATGTGAATTTGAATTTTACGAATGTTTAAATGATATTGATGATGATGTATATGATGCGACATATTGTGAGAAAGTAAAATTGTTGAATGTTTAAATACTATTAGAATTATGTAGGATACAATGCAGTCTATTTTGGGCAAATGATAATCTTGTGAATGAGTGATGAGTTTGAATTATGGGATATCATGAAATCTAATTCTATGTGGAAAACTTTGATGTCGATGTATTGGTATGGGGATACCAAATTGAAATGAGGATAGTATTCAATTATATGATGATAATGCATATAAATGTATGAGTTTTATTGCAGACTAACCTGCAGGTTATGGGCTATGAAATAGCCAAGTGATAATGATGATGAAAGTGGATATCAGGACCACTAATCGAGAAACATTATGGTATGAATAATGTATGTGAAATTTATTTTGACTTGGATGCACTGCTATGATATGTGGATTAGTGCATGATTTTGGTACTAACACTGCCCAAAACTGAATAAACGATGACAAAACCTCCAACAACACAGTGCCCCTGTATGTTCCATTTTAGGGTGTTGACCTTGGTTCTGTTAGGAGGGGTGGAGGCATTTCCCACCAAGTATCCTCCATTGTAGGGTGTTGACCCTGGTTTTGTTAGGAGGGGTGGAGGCATTTCCCACCATGTATCCTCTGAAACCTGAAGTCATGGGAGAACGATGTTATTTCATGCTCCCCAAGACATGTGATGATGACTGTCAGTTTCCTGCTAGGGAAGCTTGGTCGAGATAGAAACACTTCCACTTACAGGTTCTATTTGGAGTTAGGTCAATATAGTTGACGCTCCAAGATAGTCTAGCAGAGAAAGGATAGGAATGGAGCTGGAAGTAGGTTAGGGACGAAGGATGAGTAGTAATAGTTGAGACCATATGGAGATCTGTCTTGTGGTGGAATTGAAGAGAAATGTATATATATGAATATCCATTATTACATAACTAAACCACAGTTGTTTAAAATAAAATTGTTAAATCAGATAATTGTAATTAAAGAATTTATCAAACAATTGATGGATTGTTGTCTTTTATAAGAGACTAGTCTTGTTGATTGGATTGAATGCATACATAAATTATTAAAAGATGACAGTTTTGATTATTAGTACATGCACGAGATTTGCATGTACTAGCTACACATGCATTTCTTGTACATATACACTAGTATGTATGAGATTTCTTGACTACTTACTGATAATGTCGATTACTTGTTGTGAATGTTTGAAACATTCTCTTTTCCTTGTACCATCAGATACCTTAAACTTTCAGATGAAGTTTCTTGAAGGGTGGGTGTATGTAACGACCCTAGTTAAATAAATATTTTAAGATTATAAAGTAAAATTCATTACCGAAAATAATTGTGGTTAACCAAGTAATACTTTAACTACAGATCACATTTAATGACCTGAGAAATAAATTTAAGAAATCAATGAAAAATGTTATAAAAATGGTTGCGTATGCAGAGAGGGATGAATCCCGAGAAGATAAAGCATTGAAGGAAGGACGAAGGACAAGACGGAGGGTGGTTGGAGGATTAACTGCATGAGTCGGTGAAGGAGGAATAAGGGAAGGGGGAAGGTTGACGGGAGGAGCATTCGACTCAGGAGGGATTTTCTGAGGACTATGACATTTGCTGTGAACACAGTAGTTTTGGACTGTGGCTTTTGATCAGGGGAGGCACCGAGTTGCTGGAGGTTTTGGGCACGGAGGGCCAGGATATCCATAGATATCCTGGAGCTAGGTAGATTTCCTAGTTGGCAGGGAGGACAATAGTTTTGGGTAGTTATTTCTTCTTTGTGGCAAGGTTGATCTGCATATCAGGTAGCAGGAAGGCAACAGCAAGGCAAGGAGGCAACATAAATTAGCATCAGAATCAGGCACTTTGTCAAGTTATGCATTTATTTCATTCTGCCAGGAAATCAATATTTATTTGTAAATCTAAGTTACTAAAGTTGATGTTATGAAAATTAATATTATGCTATGAGGTTATTGTTTCAGTCTTTAAAATAAATTGCTTATGAAACTTAATGATGTTTAGAAATTTTAGGTTGTTACATTTGGTTGTTCCTTTTAAAATTCATTCGACAATACACATGCTCCGACATCTAGTACTGCAAGGACATACTTTTATTGTTTTTATTAAACAATGAATGAAAAAAGAGGGATTTTTCATCACAACTATGACACACATACATTAATGTATAATATACAATGTAGAACCTGAAGGAAAAACGAATAAAGGCTTACCCGCCAAACATAAAAATAGGGTTTATGTTTTACATGATGAATTGGTAATGGAAGAAAGTGTGTGTGTGAGAGTCAATTTTGAGTCCAAAAACCATCCCATTTCGTTAAGGCACATAAATAGCCTATCCATGTGAAATTTCAGTGCATATAGAAACAATTTAAAAAAATTTCAAAGTTGTTCCCATTCGCAGGTATCTATTTCCCATGTCTTGTCCAAGTACAATGCATTTTGGTTGTTCCTTTTAAAACTCATTTGAAAATAGACACGTTCCACATATAATAATGCAAGGACATACTTCTATTGTGTTTATTAAACAATGAAAGAAAAAAGAGGGAATTTTCATCACAACTATGACACATACATTAATGTATAATATACAATGTAGAACCTGAAAGAAAAATAAATAAAGGCTTATGGGCGAAACTTAAAACTTGTTTCGACCAATTTGTACACTAATTTGAAAGAAATATAGGGTTTATGGTTTAAAATATGAATTGTTGATGGAAACAAGTGGGTGCCTGTGACAAATTTGATTCCAGAGACCTTCCCATATCTTTAAGGCATGCGAATAGTGTATCCATGTGAAATTTCATTACATACAAAAACAAATTGAAAAAATTTCAAAGTTGGCCCCATTCGCAGGTCATTGTTTCCCATGTCTATTCATAGTACAATCTCTTTTGGTTGTTCCTTTTAAAATTTGTTCAATGGTACACATGTTCCCACATCTAGTACTTGAAGGACATAGTTTTATTGTGTTGATTAAACAATGAACGAAAAAAGAGGGATTTTTCATCACAACTATGACACACATATATTAATTTATAATATATAATGTAGGACGTAAATAAAAATGAACAAAGGCTGATGCAAAATTAAAACTTATGTCAACCAACTTGTGCACTAATTTGAAATAAATATAGGGTTTATGGTTTACATGATGAATTGATGATGGAAAAAAGTGGGTGTTTGAGACAAATTTTAGTCCAAACACCCTCCCATATACTTAAGGCATGTGAATAGTCTATCCATGTGTAATTTCAGTGCATACAAAAACAATTTGAAGAAATTTCAATGTTGGCCCAATTTGCAGGTCACTATTTCCCATGTATAGTCCTAGTATAATCACTTTTGGTTGTTCCTTTAAAAATTTGTTTGAAAGTACACATGTTCCCACATCTAGTACTGCAAGGAATTTTTTTTATTGTGTTGATTAAACAATGAATGAATAAAGAGGATTTTTTCATCAAAACTATGACACACATACATTAATATATAATATACAATGTAGAACCTAGAAGAAAAATGAAGAAAGGCTTAACAACCAAACTTAAAACCTATCTCAACCAATTCTGCACTAATTTGAAAGAAATATAAGGTTTATGGTTTACATGATCAACTGATGATGGAAACAAGTGGATGTGTGAGTCGAATTTGTGTCAAAAAACCATACCATGTCATTAAGGCATGCATATAGTTTATCCATGCCAAATCTCAGTGCATACAGAAATAGTTTGAAAAATTTCCAATGTTGGCCCCATTCACAGGTCACGATTGCCCATGTCTGGTACTAGTACCATGTCTTTTGGTTGTTCATTTTAAAATATGTTTGAAAGTACACACGTTCCCACATCTAGTACTGCGAGGACATATTTTTATTGTGTTTATTAAACAATGAACGAAAAAACAGTTATTTTTCATCAAAAATAGACACACATACATTATTGTATAATATAGAATGTAAAAGCTGAAAGAAAAATTAAAAAATTCTTAAGCGCCAAACTTAAAAATTGTGTCAACCAATTTGTGCATTGATTTGAAAGAAATAGAGGATTTATTGTTTACATGATGAATTGATGATGGAACCAAGTGGGTGTGTCCGTAAAAATTCAATCCAAAAACCTTCCCATATCGTTAAGGCATGTGAATAGACTATCCATGTGAAATTTCAGTGCATACCGAAGCAATTTGAAAAAAAATCAATGTTTTCCCCATTTGCAGGTCACTGTTTCCGATGTCTAGTGCTAGTACAATGTATTTGTTTTTTTCCTTTTAAATTTCATTCAATAGTACACATGTTCCCTCCTCTAGTACTGGAAGGACATATTTTTATTGTGTTGATTAAACAATGGACAAAAAAAGAGGGATTTTTCATCACAACTATGACACACATACATTAATGTATAATATACAATGTATAACCTGAAATAAAAACTAAGAAAGGAAGTTGCAAACTTAAAACTTGTGTGAACCAATTTGTGCACTAATTTGAAAGAAATATAGGGTTTATGGTTTAGATGGTGAATTTATGATGGAAAAAAGTGGGTGTGTGAGTGAAATTGGATTCAAGAAACCCTCCCATATCATTAAGACATGTGAATAATCTATCCATGTGAATTTTTAGTGCATACAGAAACAATTTGAAAAAATTTAAATGTTGGCCCCATTCACAGGTCATTGTTTCCCATGTCTAGTCCTAGAATAATGTATTTTTGTTGTTCCTTTTAAAATTTGTTTGACAATACATATGTTCCTGCATATAGTACTACAAGGGCATATTTGTATTGTGTTTATTAAACAATGAACGAAGAAAGAGGGTTTTTATTTCACAACTGTGACACACATACATTAATGTATAATATATAATGTAGAACATGGAAGAAAAATGAAGAAAGGATGATGCAAACTTAAAACTTTTGTCTACCAATTTGTGCACTAATTTGAAATAAATATAGTGTGTATGGTTTACATGATGAATTGATGATGGAAAAAAGTGGGTGTGTGAGTAAAATTTGATTCAAGAAACCCTCCCATATTGTTAATCCACGTGAATAGTCTATCCATGTGAAATTTTAGCGCATAAAAAAACAATTTGAAAACATTTCAACGCTCGCCCCATTAGTATCTCACGGTTTCCCATGTCTATTACTAGTACAATGCCTTTTCTTTGTTCCTTTTAAAATTCGTTCGACAGTACACACATTCCTGCATCTAGTATTGGAAGAAAATAGTGTTATATTGTTTATTAAACAATGAACAAAAAAAGAGGGATTTTTCATGAAAACTATGACACACATACRTTAATGTATAATATACAATGCATAACCTGAAAGAAAAAACAAGWAGGACTTCAGTGCCAAAATAAAAACTTYTSTCAACCAATTTGTTCACTAATTTGAAAGAAATATAGGGTTTATGGTTTACATGATGAATTTATGATGGAAACATGTGGGTTTTTTCRTCAAATTTGAGTCCATAAACCCTCTCATATCGTTAAGGCATGAAAATAGTCTATCCATGTAAAATTTCAAAGAATACAAAAATAGTTTGTAAAAATTTCAATGTTGGCCCCATTCACAGGTCATTGTTACCCATGTATAGTTCTAGTACAATGTATTTTTKTTGTTCCTTTTAMAATTAATTAGACAATACACACGTTCCCGCATATAGGACTACAAGGACATATTTTTATTGTGTTGATTAAACAATGAATGAAAAAAGAGGGATTTTTCATCACAACTATGACRCACATACATTAATGTATAATATACAATGTAGAACCTGAAAGAAAAAGGAATAAAGGCTTAACAACCAAACTTTAAACTTGTGTCAACCAATTTGTGCACTAATTTGAAAGAAATATAGGGTTTATGGTCTACATGATGAATTGATGATGGAAACAAGTGGGTGTGTGAGTCAAATTTCAGTCCAAAAACCCTCCCATATCATTAAGGCATGCATATAGTTTATCTATCTAAAATATCTCTGCATACAAAACTAGTTTGAAAAAATTCCAATCTTGGCCCCATTCACCAGTCACTATTTCCCATGTCTAGTACTAGTACAATGTATTTCGGTTGTTCCTTTTAAGATTTGTTTGAAAGTACACATGTTCCCACATATAGTACTGGAAGGACATATTTTTATTGTATTTATTAAACAATGAATAGGAAAAAAGGGATTTTTCATCACAAATATGACACAAATACATTAATTTATAATATATAATGTAGAACCTTAGAGAAAAATTAAGAAATTCTTAAGCGCCAAACTTAAAACTTGTGTCCACCAATTTTTACACTGATTTGAAAGAAATATAGGGTTTATTGTTTACATAATCAATTGATGATGGAAAAAATCTGGTGTGAGAGTAAAATTTCTGTCCAAAAACCCTCCCATATCGTTAAGGAATGTGAATAGTATATCCATGTGAAATTTCAGTGCATACTGAAAAAGTTTGAAAAAATTTCAATATTGGCCCCATTCGTAGGTCAATGTTTCCCATGTTGACGCAGGCATGCCCTTAGGCATGTATGCTCATAGGACCTCCTCCTTTCTTGGCCTGAAGAACTGAAAAGATCTTCTAATTCCCTGTCGGGAATTTTCCACACCCACAGTAAGTCTCCAAAAGATCTCCCCTCACAATCGAGAAATTGGACTTCGCAATTTCACGAGTCCTCTGGTCGCATGGTTTGTGTCTTTTGATCCCTCAAAACCCAATATGGGTAAATTCCGACTCTTTCCCGCTCCTATCAGGATCTCTTCTATCGAGATTTTGATGCCTGGGACGTTTCAAATAACTCGCTTCACCGACCCCCGATTATCGATATGTCATTGCGCTGACACGGGTGTGGGTCGACTCTTCAACAACTATACCCCATCGTTATTTAAGAGTTCATGAATTCATAAATATTGACGCATGTATTCTCGGGACTTACCTTTTCCTGAACCCCAATATGGTATGCCACCTGTCCTCCACGTTGACTCCTTCATGGCCCACTCTTTTAGTCTGTCAGGAAATTGCGTTTCGAAGTTTCAAGATTGCCACTGCTATAGTTCCCAAGAATCATGAAACGTTGATTCCCGATGCCCGTAAGGGTTGAATATTCCATGTCACTATCCTCTCGTCTCCTTTTTGAACATCGCAAGATCATGATTTCTGATGCAACAATTTCTTTATCCCCGAGGTTCACGAAGTGTCAAACCCCGACTCCTCTCGGATATTCTGACGCATGTCCACCCCGAGATCCATAGCTAGGACTTCCTCGGTGTTTCGAGACTCGAAAGGTCTCGGGTCTCTTTAATTATGAAACCTTGATGCCTCAATATCCGGATGCCTCTCTAGGACTTCCTCTGCTCACTAGGACTTAACCCCAGCACAACTTCTGCCTGATCGAGTGGCTAATGGGCAACCCAACAACGATCCTATGGCTCACGACCCTTCTGAACTTAACCTCCTAGTGTGGCCATAACCTCCTCGTTACTCTGGTGGATCTGATGGCTGGTGGAGTTTTTCACGAATCCCCTCCATGAGATCCTGAATGTCAATTTCTTCCTCCTTGAGGATTTCTTGAAAATAACCAAGTGTTCCTATGCACTCACTCGTCCCCCTGTGTGCAACCTTGCAAAAATGGTTTTAGATGCTCCATGGCATGAACTCCCTGTGCAATCCTTCCTTAGGTTCTGAAGTTTTTATTCCTCTTGATATTTCTCCAGCTTCTCAGTCTCTTGGAAAAAAAAAAGAACCCTTTGCACGCCTTCCTTGCGGCAACCTGTAAACACTTCAAGTGTTTGGGTTTTCTTCGACCCTGCACACACCTGCAAAAACGGTTCTTCAAATCTTCTGCTCAGATTCACAACTGAGACTTTCCTTAGCCTGTGCACTCCTTGCATGGATCCTATAACCAAATTTCACTTCTGGGTGAATGAGAACAAGAGTTTAAACTACCTGAGCTTTCATCAACGCACTCCTTGCGAACGTTTTCGACTGCACTCCTTGCAGGAATCCTCACTCAGATAGAGAAACAATTGAAACTCATTTCTTCTTCCCCTTAGACTTCAAGATCAAACATGAAATCATATACACAATAATAAAGCAATTGCATAATAGGAAAACAAACACTCATGAGCACATCATTTAACATCAACACACAAAGAACAGACACAAAACCATGGATTTGAATCAACTTCTTTTATTAATTCAAGATCTATACATGGATGTTCTTCTACAGTTCTCTGCTATTCTCCTGTGTTCTTCCTGCTTCAATAATCATGCCAATGCTACAATGTACAACGAGGGTGTCTATATCTGGTTTCCCTCCTTCTTTCTAAAACTATCTAATCTTTGAATTTAAGTCTATCTACCTGCATTAACTAGTTTAAATGCCTCATATCTACTAAGGATGACAGCGAATCGCTCAAGGTCCAATACAACATACAAAGGAAGTCCTTCATAAATGGCTTCATTAAATATTTTTCGCATCAACTTCAAAAAGTTTTCTAAGCAATTTATCGTGTGCTCAAAAAAATACGTTGCGCTCGCTCCACGCTCGCTTGATATTTGCGATGCTCCTGCATCATAGTCCCTCGCTTGAAAATTTTCATGGGATCCTATCCATGAGCTCCTGCATGGTATATCCATGCTTCTATATCTATGCTTCATTCTCCCAGCTGGCATATTCCACTGGATGGCCCTTCCATTTGACCAGATACTCATAGTATTATTTCCTCCTGGTCTTCTTACTAACTCTCTTGTCCAATATGTTCTCCATTTGCATCTTCTCTGCAATCAACATCTACTTCTGCCACTGAACCCCTAGCTGTTCACCTTCTATTCTTGCTTCCTCAACTTTATATGGATATAAATCTGTGACATTGAACATCGGAGATATTCCGATCCTATCTAGTAACTCGATCTGATAAGCATTTTCCCCCAATTTCTTCAAGACCTTACATGGTCCGATTTTCTTCATTTTCAATTTATTGTATGTTCCCCTCAGAAACCTCTGTTTCCTCAAATGTTCCAGAACTAATTCACCAACCTCGAACTGAAGTTTTCTCTTTCACTGGTCATCTCTATGCTTATATTCATGACTTTAATCTAGCAGTCGTTGCTTCACCTGGCCATGAAGTTCTTTCATCGCCTCTGCGAACTCTTCGGCACTTGCGCTCCTAGTCGTAGTCTATTCCAAATCCCTTAATTCAGAAACTCCTCTCAGCTACATGCCATACACAATCTGAAATGGAATTTGGCCTATTCTCTTGTTCACTGAGTCATTATATGTGAACTTTGCCTGCAACAATATACTATCCCATTGGCTACGGTGCTCTGTCACCAAGCTTCTCAGGAAGACTCCCAGACTTCTGTTTACCGCTTTTGTTTTCCCATTCGTCTGAGGATGATAGGAAGAAATAAACATCAAGTTAGTCCCCATATTATTCCACAGTGTCCTCCAAAAATGTCCCACAAACTTTGTATCTCTGTCTGAAACTATACTTCTGGGTAAGCCGTGAAGTCAAACGACCTCTTTGAAAAACAGATTTGCGATGTGAGTCGCATCACTGATTTTCTGGCATGGGGTAAAATGTGCCATCTTGGAAAACCTATCCACTACCACAAAGACTGAATCAAATCCTCTTTGCATCCTTAGAAATCCCAATATGAAATCCATGTTGATTTCATCCCATGGCCTCTCGGGTATGGGTAATGGTTGATAGAATGCTGCATTATGCTTTCTTCCCTTTGAATGCTGACAAATTCTGCATTTGTTTACAAATCGCTTGACCTCTGACCACATCCATGGCCAAAAGTATGACTCGCTCAGCTTTGCAAATGTCTTGTCATGACAAAAATGTCTGACCAATCCTCCACTGTGTTTCTCCTTCAACAGATTCTCCCTCATGGAGCAATTTGGAATACAAAATTGATTGCCCTTGAACAACAATTCTTCCTGGATCACGTACTCTATCCACTAGCTTATGTCTCTGAGAACTGGGTTCTCATATGTTCTGTACACTCCTTTAAAATACTGATCATCTGCATACATGTCCCTGAGATCATCAAATCCTAAAGTCCTGACTTTGAATTCCTGCATCAACAAACATTTCCTGCTCAAAGCATCATCCACTTTGTTAGCAGTACTTGAAATATGCTTAATTACAAAAGTTAAATTATGCATGTGGTCGGCCCACTTAACATGCCTCTGATTCAACTTCTCTTGTTGAGTCACAAATTGTAATGCATTGTTATCACTATATAAAACAAATTCCTTTGGAATCAAATAGTGCCTCCATTTTTTCAATGCCTGTATGATAGCATAAAATTCCTTATCATACGTGGAGTAATTTTCTTTTTCCTCATTCAACTTCTCACTGAAATAAGCAATCATTTTGTCCTCCTGAATTAAGATCGCTCCTATGGCAAACCTACTTGCGTCATATTTTACTTGAAACGTCTTTTGGAAATCCGGCAACACCAGAATCAGTTGTTCCGTGATCTTTCATTTTAATAATTTGAAAATTTTCTCCACCTCTTCAGTCCAGTGAAAATATTTATGTCTTTTCTTCACTGTGTCCATCATCTCTGCGCTAATCCCACTGAAATTCCTGATGAACTTCAGGTAGAAACTAGCCAGTCCATGAAAACTCCTCACCTCGAAAATATTTCTTGGTGATGGCCAATTTTTAATTACCTCCACCTTATCTAGATCCATCCTCAACTCATTTGCCGAAATAAAAAATCCCAAATAAATGAGCTTTGTCTTCATGAATGAGGACTTCTTCATGTTTATCAAAAACTTCTCTTGCTGTAGCTTCTTCATTACTATAGCTAAATGCTTCAGATGTTCTGCCTTTGTTTTGCTGAAAATTAATATGTCATCCAGATACACAATGACAAACTTCCCGATGAATTCCCTCAGGACTTAATTCATTATCCTCATAAAGTTACTCGGTGCATTTTTCAAGATAAATGACATGAAAATCCATTCATACAGTCCTTTGTTGGTTTTGAAGGTTGTCTTCCACTCATCGCCTTCCCTCATGCGAATCTGGTGATATCTTCTTTTCAGATCAATCTTTGAAAAGTAATTTGCTCCGCTCAAGAAATCCATTAAATCGTCCATCTGTGGCAATGGAAACCTGTACCTGATGGTTATCTTGTTGATGGATCTTGATTCAGTACACATTCTCCAACCTCCATCTTTTTTTGGACTGAGTACCGTTGGAACAACACACGGGCTCAAACTCTCCTTGACCAATCTTTTGTCTAGCATCTCCTGGACCTGCTTCTTGACCTATTCATTTTCTTGCAGCGTCAACCTGTATGGAGATTTATTTGGAAAACTAGCTCCTAGTATGAGGTCTATATGATGACTCATGCTCCTCATAGGTGGCAATGAACAAGGTAATTCATCCACCACGATGTCAGCAAACTCTTCCAGTAATTCCTGAATTTCTCCTAGAAAATCGTCTACTCTCGTGCTAGTCAAAACGATCCTTGCTTTCCTGACCAAAAAGAATTGTGGATCTTCTTCCTTCTTTACCTTCGTAAGAAGCTCCTTCCCACTCATGAGGAGTACAATATTTCTCCCTTCTGGTTTTACCTCCTCATCTTTTATTGCAAGCAACATGTGTGTTCTCCCATTCTTCTCTAGAGTATACGTATTCATCTTCCCATCATGAATTACGTTCCTTTCATATTTCCATGGTCTTCCCAGCAATAAATGATAGACATCCATAGGAATAACATCACAGAGTATTTTATCATTATACCCTCCTATTTTGAATTAAACTAAACATTGTTTAGTGACATTTACCCGATGTCCCTTCCGTAGCCATGAAACTTCGTATGGACTCAGGTGATCAGTCGTTTCCATCTCCATCTTTTCTACCATCTCGGTTGAAACGAGATTATCTATGCTACCGTTGTCCACGATAACCTTGGATACCCTATCCTTGGTTTTGCAAGCAGTCCTGAAAAATCAGTTTCTTTGAGCCGAGTCCTCCACCTCCTTCTCGAGTGTTAAGAGAACCTTACACATCATCAATGACCTTCCGCCTTCTTCATCTTCCACTTCAACATCTCGCCTCTGTGCCTCAATGATGTGATCTTCTCCAATGTCCTTCTTTTTCTCTGGACACTCATAAGACTTGTGCCCATTCTTTTCGCATGTGAATCATGTGATTACTCCACCTCTACCTCTTCCTCTACCTCTGGTACGAGGAAACATGTTATTATCAGTGTATCCTCCACTCTACTCTGTATGATGCCCTCTTTGTTCAGCATGATGGCCTCACTGTGAACTTCCACCTCTCTTGGTTCTAGTCTGAGGCTTTTTCCAGTCATCCTTGGGCTTCTGGTATTTATCTTGGGCAATCGATTTACCTTTGGGCTGACTCCTGCCTCGGCCTCGCTGACCTTTCTTACAGCTCAACTTCTCTTCAGCTTTCAAAGCCATTTGATAGGCATCTTCCACCTTTCAGATGGTTTCCATACTCATCTCATCCGGGATATCGTATCTTAGGCCATTCATATACCTGGAAACTTTCTCATCATCACTCTCCCGATGACCTGCCCTAATGTTCAGTCGATAGAATTCCTCCATGTATTCTTTTACTGTCATCAGTTTCTATCTCAGGTTCTACATCCTCCTGAACAGAGTGATTTGATAATCTCTTGGGATGCACTTTGCCTTCATCTTTGTAATCATTCGATCCCAACTTTTAATTTTTTGCTTGCCCTTGCAATTTCTATCTGCTTGTATCTCATCCCACGATAATGCTACGTGTCCTTTCAATCTCGTGACAGCATGCCTGAATTTTTTATCCTCTTCGACATCTTCATAATCAAAGTATGTATCCAGAGCTCTAATCCAATCTAGAATCTCTTTCGCATCTAGATTCCCCTCATAAACTAGAATGTCCATCTTCACTTTTGCACCCATCCGTGCAATAGGTTTGATCAGACATTCATTGGCTACATCCTGGACTACAACTTACTCCCCATGTTCAGCTTCAATTTCACTCTCTGAATCGCTAAGATCCCCAGCACTGGTTGTGTGTCTTTGCGTTGTCTCCATATCTTCGAGTCTAGCTCGTAGATGACGTATCTCTCTTTCCATTTATGAATTTTGTGCTTGCCTACCCCTTCTCCTCATGTTTTCTCTTTCCTATGGATCGGTTGACTTTCTATCCTGTCTCCTTGGTGGCATGGTGCATTTCCTTCTTCTCTGCTACTGAAAGCAAAGAAACCTTTTTGTTCTTTGATACCACTTGATGCAGGTGCACCCTCAAGCACGTCTTCTCATAGGACCTCCTCCTTCCTTGGCCCGAAGAACTGAAAATCTCTTCTAATTCCCTGTCAGGAATTTTCCACACCCACAGTAACTCTCCAAAAGATCTCCCTTCACAATCGGGAAATCGGACTTCGCAATTTCACGAGTCCTATGGTCGTGTGATTTGTGTCTCGCGATCCCTGAAAACCCGATATGGGTAAATGTTGACTCTTTCTTGCTCTTATCGGGATCTCTTCTGTCGATATTTTGGTGCCTGCGACATTTCAAATGACTCGCTTCACCGACCCCTGATTCCCGATATGTCACTGCACTGACACGTGTGTGGGTTAACTCTTCAATAGTTGTACCCCATCGTTATTTCAGAGTTCACGAATTTACAAATATTGACGCATGAATTCTTGGGACTTACCTTTTCCCGAACCCTGATACAGTATGCCACCTGTCCTCCATGGTGACTCCTCCATGGCCTATTCATTTAGTCTATCGGGAAATCGCGTTTTGAAGTTTCGCGATTCCCACTGCTATAGTTCCCAAGAATCAGGAAACACCGATTCCTGATGCATGTAAGGGTTGACTCTTCCACATCACTATCCCATCATCGCCTTTTCGAACATCATGATATCGTGATTCCTGATGTAACGGTTTCTTTTTCCCCGAGGTTCACGAAGTGTCAAACCTCGACTCCTATCGGATCTTCTAACGCGTGTCCACCCTGAGATCCATGGCTAGGACTTCCTCAATGTTTCGAGACTCGAAAGGTATCTGGTCTCTTGAATTATGAAACCCCAATGCCTCAATATCCCGATGCCTCTCTGGGACTTCCTCTACTCACTAGGACTTAACCCCAGCACAATTTTTTCCTGATCGAGTGACTGACGAGCAACCCAATAATGATCCTACGGCTCACGACCCTCCCAAGCTTAACCTCCTGGTGTGGCCATAACCTCCTCGTTACTCTGGTGGATCTAACAGCTAGTGGATTTTTTCACGAATCCCCTCCATGACATCCTAACCATCGATTTCTTCCTCCTTGAGAATTTCTTGAAAATAACCAAGTGTTCCTATCCACTCACTCTTCCCCCTACATGCAACCCTGCAAGACTGGTTTTAGATGCTCCATGGCACAAACTCCCTGTGCAATCCTTCCTTAGGTTCTGAAGGTTCTGAAAAAAAAAAAGAGTAAATTTTCATCACAACTATGACACACATACATTAATGTATAATATACAATGTAGAGCATGAAATAAAAATGAAAAAAGGCTGATGCAAACTTAAAACTTGTGTCAACCAATTTTTACACAGATTTGAAAAAAATATAGGGTTTATGGTTTACATGATGAATTGATGATGGAAACAAGTTGGTGTTTGAGTCAAATTTGAGTCCAAAAACCCTCCCATATTGTTAATGCATGTGAATAGTCTATCCATGTCAAATTGCATTGCATACAAAAATAGTTCGAAAAAATTTCAACGTTGGCCCCATTTATGGGAAACTGTTGCCCATGCCTAGTCCTAGTACAATGTCTTTTCATTGTTCCTTTTAAAATGCATTCGAAAACACACACGTTCCCACACATAGGATTGCAAGGATATCTTTTTATTGTTTTAATTAAACAATGAATGAAAAGAGATGGATTTTTCATCACTACTATGACACACATACATTAATGTAGAATATACAATGTATAACTTGAAACAAAAATTAAGAAAGGATGATGCAATCTAAAAACTTGTGTCGACCAATTTGTACACTAATTTGAAATGAAAATAGAGTTTATGGTTTACATGATGAATTGATGATGGAAACAATTGTGTGTGTGAGTCAAATTTGGGTCCAACAAACCTCCCATATCATTAAGGTATGTGAATAGTCTATCCATGTGAAATTTCAGTGCATACATAAATTGTTTTAAAAAATTTCAAAGTTTGCCCCAATTGCAGGTCATTGTTTCCCATGTCTAGTCCTAGTACAATGTCTTTTGTTGTTAATTTTAAAATTTCTTCAATAGTACACATGTTTTCACATCTTGTACTGCAAGGAAACTTTTTATTGTGTTGATTAAACAATGAAGAAAAAAGAGGGATTTTCTATCACAAATATGACATGCATATATTAATGTATAATATAAAATTTAGAACCTGAAAGAAAAATCAAGAAAGGCTTAAGAGAAAAACTTAAAACTTATGTCAACCAATTTGTGCACTAATTTGAAATAAATATAGGGCTTATGGTTTACATGATGAATTGATGATGAAAAAAAGTGTATGTGTGAGTCAAATTTTAGTCCAGAAACCCTCCCATATCAGTAAGGCATTCAAATAGTCTATCCATGTCAAATTTTAGTGCATACAGAAACAATTTGAAAACATTTCAATTCCAGTCCCATTCACAGATCATTTTGTCCCATGTCTAGTCCTAGTACAATGTATTTTCATTGTTCCTTTTAAAATTAGTTGGATAGTACACACATTCCCGAATCTAGTATTCCCATGACATAGTCTATTGTGTTGATTAAACAATTAATGAAAAAAATGTATTTTTCATCACAACTATGACACACATACATTAATGTATAATATACAATGTAGAACCTGAAAGAAAAATGAACAAATCCTGATGCAAAATTAAAACTTGTGTCAACCAATTTGTGCATTGATTTGAAAGAAATATAAGGGTTATGGTTTACATGATGAATTGATGAGGGAAACAAGTGGGTGTGTATGTCAAATTTGAGTCCAGAAACCATCCCATATTGTTAAGGCATGTAAATGGTTTATCCATGTGGAATTTAAGTGCATACAGAAGCAGTTTGAAAAAAATTCAATGTTGGCACCATTCCCAGGTCATTGTTTCCCATGTCTAGTGCTAGTACAATGTCTTTTCATTGTTCCTTTTTAAATTCGTTCGACATACACATGTTCCCGCATCTGGTAATCCAAGGGCACATTTTTATTGTGTTTATTAAACAATGAACGAAAAAATTAGGACATTTCATCACAACTATGAAATATACATTAATGTATAATATACAATGTAGAACCTAAAATAAAAATGAAGAAAGTATTAAGGGCCAAACTTAAAACTTGGGTCAAGCAATTTGTGCAATAACTTGAAATAAATATAGGGTTTATGGTTTACATGATGAATTGATGATGGAAAAAAATAGTCGTGTGAATCAAATTTAAGTCCAGAAACAATACCATATCGTTAAGGCATGCCGATAGTCTATCCATGTCAAATTTGTGTGCATACATAAACAAGTAGAAAAAATTTCAATGTTGATGCCATTCATAAGTCATTGTTACCTATATCTAGTCCTAGTACAATTTCGTTTAGTTGTTCCTTTTAAAATTTGTTCGACAATAGACACATTCTCACCTTTAGTACTCCAAGTACATATTTTTATTGTGTTAATTCAACAATGAATGAAAAATGAGGTATTTTTCATCATACGTATGACACAGATACATTATTGTATAATATACAATGTAGAACCTGAAACAAAAAATAAGAAAAGATGATGCAAACTTAAAACTTGTGTCAAACAATTTGTGCACTAATTTGAAATAAATATAGGGTTTATGGTTTACAATATGAATTTATGATGCAAACAAGTGGATGTGTGAGTCAAATTTGAGTCGAGAATCCCTCCCATATCGTTAAGGCATGAAAATAGTCTATTCATGTGAAATTTTAGTGCATAAAGAAACAATTTGAAAACATTTCAACATTCACCCCATTTGTAGGTTAGTGTTTCCCATGTCTAGTGCTAGTACATTGTCTTTTGGTTTTTTATTTTAAAATTCGTTCGATAGTAGACACGTTCCCCCCTCTAGTATTGTAAGAACATATTTTTATTGTGTTGATTAAAATATGGATGAAAAAAGAGGGATTTTTCATCACAACTATGATACACATACATTAATATATAATATACAATGTAGAACCTGAAATAAAAACTAAGAAAGGTTAATGCAAACTTAAAACTCATGTCAACCAATTTGTGCACTAATTTGAAAGAAATATACGGTTTATGGTTGATATGATGAATTCATGATGGAAAGAAGTGGGTGTGTGAGTCATGTAACATCCCACTCTGGTGTGCTTACAAAACTTATTATTTGAGGACACTGGCTCACAAGTGATCCGGACTTTTCTGATGTTAAAACATTTATACTCGATTAAATGTGTTATGATAGATGACATGATGTATTACTATTGTTATATACAGGTGCGATTGACTCAGTTTATTTGAGTGTGCAGGGTTTTTGACCTGGAGGATGCAGAGGCATTGAGGGAACCCTTGGACTCCGGATTGAGTCAGGGAGTGTGATATTTGAGTTCATTTATTTACCATGATATTTATTGATTTGATGATATGTTGTTGACATGTTATTACATGATGGTTGATGATGCAAGCTGACGATAACTTGCCAACCAGACTCACATATGGAGTAAAGGGGCCACACATGATTTCCAGAGAGGTTGAGGGAGAGGTGTGGACAACAGCCCTGTCACAACCTACTAGCACTCCCGCCATGGCTTGAAATGTAGGTTAACGATTACCTAGTTCGAGAGGATCCACGATGTCGTGAGGGAAGACTGCGAAAATCGCTCACGATGATTCTAAGGGGCGTGCAATAAGGTGGGGGCCTTATTCCTTAGAGCCCTTAGTCTCCAACAAGTTCACCTGGCGGAGTGTTGACTCCAAGGGTTATAGATGTCTATGAATCAGTCAAGTCAACGAGTGGCACCCTTGGAGCACGTGGTGCATCTTGAAGGGCACGTCGTGCAAAGAAATACAAGTCGACGAGTGGCACCCTTGGAGCATGTGGTGCATCCTGAAGGGAACGTCGCGCAACTGAAGAAAACGAGGGGAGTGGCACCCTTGGAGCACGTAGTGTGTCGTGAAGGGCATGTCACATTGATGATGATGATGAGACAACCTAGATGACCCTAAGACCTTAACGCCTGATAAAATTCTTAAAACGACTCCCCTAATTAATTGTCGCCCAGTTCAAATCTAAACCTAAATTTAAAACACCTCTAAGATAAAATTTTGATT
>ML809289.1:63181-73346 GCA_009831015.1 Picea engelmannii | reverse complement strand
CATTAAATATTCATTACCCCTATGATTTGCAACCTCCACCTAATCCAAGGAGTTTCCTTCCTTAATTAAATACATAAAACAATCCCTTCTTTAATTGAATTCATAAAGTAATTCCTTCCTTAATTGCATACACAAGGCCATTCATCATTCCCAGTAATAAGCTTGATAAATCATCTTTTTAGTGAAGGTACTACTTTTCCCTAACATAATAATCAAGACTTAACCATCTCCTAATAACAATGCCATGATATTCTAGCTCACAATAGCTTTTCCATTCAAATAACATTAAAATTTCATTTCCTACTAGCTAGCACTAACAATACATGTGCTAATAATAAAATTAAACAAAAAAAAAAACAACCCACTTAAGCTATGATTTGAGTCTTCATAAAGTGTGTAGGGTAAAATAAAGAGACTAAGAAATTAATTTAAATCCGTGGTTGTAAATTTGAAAAGAAGGATTTAATTAGTTAACTTATGGGAGTGTAAAAGAAAATATATATATATATATATGAATTTTAAAATAAATTGAAAAGATGCTTAGCGCATTTACCTTTTGAGTTTTTTTTTTAAAACGAAAAAAAGGGGGGGGGAATAATTTTGGGAGAAACGTGGGGGATGAGTGACCGTTGTAAGACATAGAATTTGTAGAGGGTTTTTCATTAAAAACTGAAAATAAATGTGATTTAGGTCAAAATAGGATAAAAAGAAAGGGGATGGGGGAAAGAAGGGGAGGAGCTATTAGGTATTGTTATGCTTCCGAAATGGTAAACTGGATTGATTGCTTGTGAGGATTTGGGACTTTCACAGCTGGGATTATAGTGGTAGCTCACCCGTGGAGGTGAGCTGGGAAGCTAGGTATACTATCTGGACTGTGTGTGGCCCCTTTGCGGCTGGGGGGGCTAAGGGGAAGCAGAGTACCCCTAGCGATTGGCTGGGAGGTACCGGTGAAGTCTCGGCATTCGACAAGAGGAGCAGAGCACTAGCGCAGGACAATGGTAGCAGAATCTTCGTCTTGGCTTAAGGTACACCCATCTAAAATTCGTAAATTTTATTTAGTTGATTGCAAGATGAATGAAATCTAAATGGTATAAAATTTTGGTTCTCGCCATGGTTTTTTTTTTGTTGTTGTATGGATTTAAAAAATTCTCTAGGAGACTACATCCTTCGATATTTTATGGCCTCGATTCCTTGAGTAGCTGCCCTTCGCTTAGCTTACTGGAGTCCCAATTCCGGTAGCGTGAAAACCCTCATCCATTCCTGTTCCATCTGCATGATTCTCCTTAATTAGTAGTGTTGTAATAGTTCAACCTGTTAGAATAATGGGTGATCCACTGGTCCCTTATGGTTTTAATTTTTGGACCTTATTTTACATTTGCATCCTTGGCGCCTTTTAGGTTTTTAATTTTTTTTAAATTTTCCTTTTTTTACTGCATCAAGAAATCCACTGTGAACTCCTTCGCCTAGGACCTCATGAAATCTCCCTTGGAGCCTTGCGTTGGGTGGTTGTTTGGATTTTTGGACGCTTGGATGATTGAGTGAGGCCGAGCCCTGAATCCCCACCTCTGGTAGTTATGTTTTTTTCTTCTTCCCTTTTTTTTTGTGGTTGCGGTTAAAAAAAAATGGGACTGGTGTCGTTCCACATTCTGGACACGTCTTTCCTTCATGTAATTATCCTCGGTGGGGTTCTCCGTTGGTCCATGCATCAGTTTACACCTAGGGTGCTGAAGTTGCATGGTATTGCATCTGGTTAAAGTCTGGATTGGGTAATTTTTGTTTTTATTTTATTGTCTGAAATTTTTTATGGACTATTGCGACCCAACCTAAACACTTGGACTGAGTGGTCGTGATTGAACTCTGGGTTGCCACTGTGAGGCGCAATTTCCGATTGCGCACACCAGTCGCCCTTGTTTTGACAACATGGTCTCGTGATCTTAGCGGTTGGTTTGAGCGCTGACATATGTTGCATGTAGTTACTGACTCGTGTGTCAGATTGTTGAGATGTTGGATGAGAAGAATAAATCCAGATTTTCTTACCAAAATAACCATAGGATTAATTTTCGATCTGGTTTTTTATCTCGGCGTTTTCACTATAGAAAAATTCCTGCACCTTACCCTCTGAGCTCAGCGTTCTGTTGCATGTTTGAATCCTCCACTTGAGTGTTTTCCTTGAAGAGCGGGAGCGGGGAAAATCGCCTGAACTTTCAGCCTGAATTCCTGCGTGCTTAATTAAACCATCTGAGAAGTGGCAGCAAACTTCTTGGGGATGTGAGCCAGCATTGTCGGTGGACAACCTCCCTACTGATCAGCCTCAATGTCGTTTTACCTATGAAACTGCATAGACTTTCGACCCCTTCATTTAATTTTGTCCTCACCTACCTTGCTTATATTATCACTACAACCAGGAATGTCATAAGTAGGGCCAGCTAATAACTCATGTTTTTCAATTGGACATTGTCCACGAGCTTAAAAGAAGGTTAAAATGAGAAAGAAAGAAAAAAACAGAAAGTTACAACAAGGAAGTTAATACAGAATTTAAAGGTGACTTCCCAGTTGTGCAGGGTATTAAACCTTGAGTTTTTAAATTAAACCTTGAGTTATTAAGTTAATTTATTGCCGCTTTAATTTAATTTACTGAAATTTATTGCAGTTCGAATATATTGCAATTTAATTTAATTTATTGCAATTTAATTTAATTTAATTTATTGCAATTTAATTTAATTTATTGCACTTTATTGCAGTTCAAACATATTGCCATTAAATTTTAATATATTGCAATTTAAATTATTGCAATATTAATTTAATTTATTGCAATTCATTGCACTTCAAATATATTGATTAAGGTTAATTATGTGGCTACATATTGCTTAGTTACATAGGTTTCCATTCATTCTAGTTACCTATCATTCATTCGGGTCGCATACACATAGTGTCGTATTCTTTAATTCTAGTCTTGAAATAGTTGAAAATTCTAGCCTATGGATACCAATAGCATGCATTTTATCATTATAACATTTATCTATGCACCCAAGAAAATGAATTATTTAAAATTGAGTCCTTTTTATTGATCTTTATTTTGACGTTATGTCAATAGTTTTAGTTATTGATCTTTAGTTGATCTTTAATTGAGCTTTAGTTTTAGTTATGTCCTTGTGGTAGAAGATAATGCAGTTTTAATTTGATGGATAAAATATACCATGGTGTTGTCATTTATAAAAGATATTGTAGTTGTACTCTTTGGGGCATCACATATTGATAAAGGTGACTGTTATTTTTGCAGGATTAATGTGATATAATATAATGCGTTTATTATTTCATGATAACCTAAATGTAATGTTTATTGTTAATGCTAAACTTATATGATGAAATGTTCTTGAATTAAGTGCAATGAAATTATTATGAGGTAGTAAATGAAAGGTATTGTTCGGGTCAGTTAATCTATAATTGCACTGTTGATTTCTATCTAATTGCAAATCTATGGTCACCTTGGATTATGGCCTTGGTACTTTACTTTAAATTAATGTTATGGTGAGGTGTACGGGGCAATGTCATTGCGCTATATCGTTGAATTATGCAAGGGTAATGTTAAGACCTTTTAAACTAAATGTAATTTAGTGTTAGATATTGGCTGGATTTTAATGGCCTTGTGGTGTTATCTTAAGGCCATTGAGTCCTTGGTTAATGATGTTTTATACATATGAGTATTCTTGAACTAAGTGCCACAGAGTATTGTGACTTAGTAACTGAGGTCTCGTGGTCATGTCTATCCTGCTGAACTTGGTGGATAGTTGTCAGAATCCTTCTGCCTTGCGCCTTCCATTGAGGTTGTGGTCATGCATTTGTTTATTGTTGTACTTGGTTGAGTCATTTAAGTATGGGGTCAGTTGTGTCGGGCAGGTCATCGACACTTCCTTGTAGCCTGGTATATAAGTTTGTGTGTGTGATTATTTTGGGGTAAGGAATCCAGTGCCGTATCAAGAGTCTCAGGCCCTTTAAAGGTAGGGTTTCCACTCTTGCGACACATCTGAGGAGATTACTAGTTTCTTCCTGAGCAGTCAGCCAGGAGCATATCTGACCTTCTCTCTCCCCGGAGCAGAGAACTAAGATTGAACACCCTACTTTCTTGTGCAGAAATAGTAAATCTACCACTATGGAGTCCTCCTTTCGGTGTTTGTACTGGGCATAACCCTATACGTCATTAAATGTTTGCAGTTACTTGTTATGTGCCTTATTTCTTCTCATTGTGATCATCGTGGGTGCATCTTGTTAGTCGTCAGGTGGTGTCGTAGAGTCCAGTGTGTCTGTTTCTGTTTCACACGAGCACACACACCTTAAAAAAAAAATAAAAAAAAATCACCTGTTATCAGAGTTTTTGTCATAACAAGGAGGACGATACATATGGTATCAGAGCTGGTTTGACCCGTGACTTGGGATTCTCTATGGCTTTCGTTGACATGATTAGATTGATTATACTGTTGCTGATCGATTTGATTGTGTGCGTGCAGGTAATCATGGTTAGAGGACGCCGCAGAGGCAGACGACGGGGTGCTAGGGGAGGAGGCGTGATGCCTCCAGTAGCATCCACGCCTGAGGGGTCTAACCCCCAGGGAGGCGAGCAGGTTCTCGAACATGAGAAGATAGAAGTTGGCAATGTTGTTGAGATGATGAGATATTTTCAGTGCATGTCCGAGGCACTGATCAACAGATTGGATCGAGACGAGGCCAGGGCACCGACACCCCCTGAGGTTTCACCGCACACACTAGCCGTTATAGGTAGCATTCACCGTGAAATGGAGAAGGTAAAATTTCTCGAGTTCTTTGGTGCCCCGGACGGTGCAGCCGCTAAGGCATGGTTGGAGAATATGGAGATGTGCTTCGCACTTCGCGATTATACTTCCAACATGAAGGTCCGCATGGTGGTCTTTCAACTAAAGGGGACAACTCTTCTATGGTGGAAGATGCTCATGCCACAGCTGAACATGGCCATTGAAGACGTGTCATGGGAACTATTTGAGGAAGGGTTTCGAGAGAGGTACCTTTCAGAGGAATTCATTGAGCGTCAGCTCAATGAGTTCAACGCGTTACGACAGGGAGGTCGTATGGTGCCCAAGTACAAGGCATGTTTTATGGAGTTGCTCCGGTATGCTCCGCACCTTAACACTGAGAAGCTCAAGGTCAACCGGTTCGTGTTTGGCCTTAACGACATCCTGCATGCGAAGTTTAGGATCTTGATGCCTCAAAACTTGCATGACACTGTCCAAAAGGCCCTCATAGCAGAGGAGGAACTTATTAGTGGGGGTCAGACTAGGACTCTAGCGAGACCAGCAGGGCAGGGTTCATCTGGTACGCCGCAGCAGCAGACACCAGTGAGACATACGCCAGGACATCGTGGCTTCCAGAGGGGATCCACTTTTTCTACACCCCGATGACCGTCGCCTCAGCAGCGGACACCTTATTGAGGACCACAACACCAGCAAAAACATCGCCCACAACAGCAGCAGTTTAGGCCTGTCCAGCAGAACAGACCAGGATTTCAGGCCGGTGTGCAGTCATCTTCTACTTTGGGTACTAGGACTACTAGGCCGAAGAAGGGGTGTTGGACGTGTGGGGAGCCACACTACTAGCACGACTGTCTTATGGAGAGGACCAGGGCGTACGAATCAGTCGGACCCACTACCGTGGGAGATATGGGCAAGGCCCATCAGATTCATGCAGCGGTGAATAACCGCCAGGCATAGCAACAGTCGATTGTGCTCAAGACGACAGGTACTGTCACTGACCAGACCCTTAGTATTTTGATAGACCCAGGTGCTACTGAGAGTTTCATTTCTGGTGCAGCGCTAAAAAGGATTAAGGTAAAGGTAGTCAAGCAGGATGAGTTTAGCTTCGTGGAGATGGCTTCGGGAGACAAACAGAAGGTTGGAGGAAAGGTTATGGGTTGTGCCCTTAAACTGGGAGAGTTTTTCATGAGGGTCAACTTGTACGTCATGATATTAGGATCTTATGACGTCGTGATCGGTATGGATTGGTTGGAAACACATGAGGCGATACTCAACTATAAGACGAAATGGTTGAGCTTGGTTGATGATGAAGGAAAAAGACGTGTGATTGTAGGAAGGAACCAAGGAGTTTCCCTGCAGTTCGTCTCTTCCTTACAGTTACGAAAGAGTAGGCGCAAGGGGTGCAAACTTTATGCGATCCTTGCGCTAAACGAGAAGGGAGTAGCGGAAGGTCTAGAACACCTTCTGGTGGTGAAGGAGTGTGCAGACGTATTTTCAGAGGAGTTTCCTGGGATGCCGCCAGAAAGGGAACTGGAGTTTACCATAGACCTGAAACCGAGAACCAAACCGATAGCAAGAACGTCTTATCGGATGTCGACCCCGAAGTTTCAAGAGTTGAAAATGAAACTGAAGGAGTTGTTGGACCTCGGACTGATACGTCCTAGTGTGTCACCGTGGGGTCCACCAATTATTTTCATACAAAATAAGGATGGATCATGGAGGCTTTTCATTGACTACCTTCAACTGAACAAGGCTACGATCAAGAATCAATATCCCTTACCAAGAATTAATGATCTGTTCGATCAAATGAAGGGTGCGACAGTGTTCTCCAAGATCGATTTGTGATCCGGGTATCACCAGTTATTAATCAAGGAGGATGACATCCCTAAGACCACCTTTAAGACGAGATTTGGACATTACGAGTTTACTGTTCTACCGTTTGGATTGACAAACGCCCTAGGGGTAGTCATGAGTTTGATGAACGAGCTATTCCGCAAGTACTTGGACAAGTTCGTCCAAGTATTCATTGACGATATTTTGATCTACTCTCAGACGACGGAGGAGAATGACGAGCACTTGCGCTTGGTACTACAATGTTTACGAGAACACAAATTATATGGGAAGTTGTCCAAATGCTCTTTTTATCAATCAAGGATTCACTACTTAGGGCATGTCATCTCCGACAAAGGTATCGCCACGGATCCAGCCAAGGTTGAGGCTATTATGGAATGGCATGCGCCGACGAATGTCACAGAAGTGTGTAGTTTTATGGATTTAGCAGGATACTATCGGCGTTTTGTCGAGGAATTTTCAAAGATAGCAAATCCGATCATGGAATTGCAGAAGAAAAACAAGAAGTTTGTTTGGACCGAGAAATGCATGAAATAATTTTGGAGGCTTAAGGAGTTGTTGACCACAGCTCCAATACTAAAGGTCCCTGACATGGACGTGTACTTCTTGGTATGCACTGATGCATCCAAGGAAGGTTTAAGCGGAGTCTCGATGCAAGACGGACGAGTGATTGCTTACATTTCAAGGAAACTAAGAAGGTATGAAGAAAACTACGCGACACATGATTTGGAGTTATTAGCCATCGTATATGCCTTGAAGGTATGGAGACACTACCTTGTTGGACGAAAATTTGAATTAAAGACTGATCATTGTGGGTTGCAACACATTTTCATGCAAATGACCCAAACGCGCGACAACGACATTGGTCAAAATTGCTTAGTGAGTACGACTTCGAGATTACATACATAAAGGGAATAGTGAACCGAGTGGTCGATGCTTTGATTCAAAGGCCACGCATATTTTCGGTGTTGCCTCTTCAAACAAATCTATGTGAGAAGATTCTCACTTTACAGCGTGACGATGACTGGTACAAAGAAGTCGAGGATTTTATCGGACAAAACACAATGATGATACCACGATATGAGGGATTTTCTTTTGATAGCGATGGGTTATTGAGGTTTAGAGGTCAGATTTACGTACCGCCAAACGACGAGTTGAGGATGTTGATCCTGAGCGAGGCTCATAGAGCAGTTTACATGGCTCACCCGGGGGTTACGAAGATTAGGGCAGACCTTAAACCATTATTCTTTTAGAAAGGAATGAAGGCCGACATAGTTAACTTTGTGGATATATGTTTAGAGTGTCAACAGGTAAATGCTGAGCATAGACACTCGACAGGTTTACTTCAACCACATGCCATTCTAGAATCGAAATGGAAAGTTATTTCAATGGATTTTATTTATGGATTTCCACTGACGGAAAGGAGACACGACTCGATTTTTGTAGTAGTAGACACTCTGACGAAGAGTTCTCACTTTATTCCTGTGCGTACGACGTATTAGTCACCTGACATAGTGAGACTTTTCATCAGTGAGATTGTGAGGCTGCATGGCATGCCTAAGAAGATTATATCCGATCAAGGATTGGTGTTTACTGAATGATTTTGGACGAGTTTCCAAGAGGCCTTGGTAACTCAACTTAACTTTAGTATGACATACCACCCAGAGACTGACGGGCAGGCCGAACAAACGAACCAAATATTGGAAGACATGTTGCGCATGTATGTGATGGACCAACAAAAACGTTGGGAGGAATTCTTTCCTCTTGTAGAGTTCTCTTACAATAACAGTTACCAGAGCACCATTAAGATGGCACCTTTTGAGTTCCTTTATGGGCAACCGTGTCAGATGCCCTTGAGTTGGGATAGGCTTGAGGATAGGGTCCTGTTGGGACCATAAGTGATCCAAGAAATGGAAGAGAAAATGCAAACCATAAGAAAAAGGATTAAAGAAGTGCATGATCGACAGAAGATTTATGTCGATGCGCACCGAGTCGACTGTAGTTATGAGGTCGACGATCGAGTCTTCTTGTGGGTTAAACCGCATAAGATTTTGATCAAGTTTGGAAAGGGAGATAAACTCTCTCCTAGGTTCGTGGGACCTTTTGAGATTATGGAGAGAAAGGGGCCCGTGGCCTATCGACTAGCCTTGCCTAATTCTTTGAGGCGTATGCACGATGTTTTTCATGTATCGGTTTTGAGACATTATATTAGTGATCCTATACATGTGATTGACCTAAGTTCCTTGTAGGTATCGGATGAGGGAGCGCTCATGGCTGAGCCATTCCGCATCTTAGATCATCGTGTTCGACAGTTACGACGTCGAATGGTAGATCAGGTCAAGGTCCAGTGGGACAGTTATAGTCCGCACTCGGCGACCTGGGAGGATGCATATGATATGTGCCAGCAGTTTCCATTTTTGTTTGATAGATAGACTTATGATACTACGGTACTTTATTTCCGCATTTATATTGAGAAAATTCGGGGTGAAGTTTAGAGCAAGAGGGGGTGTATGTAACATCCTTCTCTGGCGCACTGAGAAAACTTATTCTTTGAGGACACTTGCTCGCAAGTGATCTGGAATTTTATGATGTTAAACTATTTATCCTCGATTATGATGCGTTATGATAGATGACATGATTTTTTTACTACTTTGATGTAGACAGGTGTTGCTGACTCAGTTTCATTGAGTGTGCAGGGTTCTGGACCTTGAGGATGCAGAGGCATCGGTGGAACCCCCTTAGACTACGGATTGAGATAGGGAGTGTGTTATTTGGGTTGATTTATTTACTGTGATATTTTTGGATCTGATGATATGATGTTGTCATGTTCTGACACGATTGTTGATGATGCAGGCTAACGATAGCTTGTCGAACAGACTCACATATGCAGTAAAGGGGCCACACACGATTTGCAGAGAGGTTGAGGGAGAGGGGTGGACAACAGCCCTGCCACCGCCTACTAGCACTCCCATCGTGGCTCGAACTGTAGGTTAACGATTACCTAGTTCGAGAGGATCCACGATGTCGTGAGGGCAGACTGCGACAGTCGCTCACAATGATTCTAAGGGGCGCGCAATAAGGTGGGGGCCTTATTCCTTAGATCCCTTAGTCTCCCACAAGTTCACCTAGTGGAGTGTTGACTCCAGGGGTTATAGATTTCTACCAATCAGTCCAGTTGGCGAGTGGAACCCTTGGAGCACGTGGTGCATCCTGAAGGGCACGTCGCGCAAAGGAAAAGAACGAGGTGAGTGGCACCCTTGGAGCACCTGGTGCGTCCTGAAGGGCACATCGCATTGATGTGGATGAAGGAAACTAACCTAAATAGACCTGAGACATTAACAACTTAATAAATCCTTAAACAATTCCCCTAACCAAGTGTCGCCAGTTCATAATTTGAGTCCTAAGTCAAAAAACTCTTCTAGGGTAAAAATTCTACTCTAACCTTGAAAAAAAAAAAAAAAAACATAATTCAAGACTATACATTAAATATTCATTACCCCTATGATTTGAAACCTCCACCTAATCCAAGGAGT
>ML809288.1:99922-112096 GCA_009831015.1 Picea engelmannii | reverse complement strand
AATACTTTCAAATTATTAACTGCAGGTTTGGAACCATACAAGGCTTCGAAATGAGTAACATTATCAAGACACCTTGTTGGACTTCTATTCTTTAAATAAACTGCAGTATTTATGGCTTCAACCCAAAATGCATTTGAGAGATTTTTACCTTTCATCAAACTGCATGCACACTCTACCAGAGTTCTGTTTTTCCTTTCAGCGACTTCGTTTTGTTGTGGAGTGTGAGATACTGTAAACTGCTATACTATTCCATTCTCTTTGCAATATTTGTTGAAGTCACTTGATTTATACTCTCCCCCTTGATCTGAACGGAGGATTTTGATGGATTTTCCTGTCTGCTTTTCCACCATGGTTCTGAATTCCTTAAAATACTCAAAAACATCACTTTTTTGTCTAAGGAAGTAAACCCATGTGTATCTCGTGCAATCATCAATAAATAACAGAAAGTAAAATGCACCTCCTAAAGACCTAGTCTGCATAGGCCCACAAACATCAGTATGCACAAGATCTAACACATCTCTCTTTTTNTTATCAGGATTAGAAGGGAATTCATCTCTGTGCATCTTTCCTAATGCACATCCATCACAAGAAACTTTCTCATTCTTTAACATGGGAAGACCTTCAACCATATTATTTTTCTGTAATAACAATAAATCAGGATGATTGATGTGTCCATACCTTTGATGCCAAAGAATCTCTGTTGGCATAGTGGCAGATGTCAGTGCATGATGTGCTTTGCTGGTAACATCAAGTTTGTATAGACCTCCTACTCTGACACTCGTTGCAACAGTTCGGAAGTGGTCTAGCAGATCCTTCACTATGTAATAATTCTTGAAGAATTCAGCCTTCAAGTTCTGATCTGTAATGGTGGACACAGAGATCAAATTTTTCTTTATTCCTGGCACATACACCACATTGTGAATGTGACGAACAATACCATTTGGCAATGTCACAGGAATGTCTCCATATCCCTTGATCTGATGAGCGCGGTTATCTCTAAGATATATGTTGGCACCATTATGAGTTTCTTTGAAATTAGCATACCAATTTTTATTACAAGTCATATGTACTGATGCTCCGGAATCCACAAACCAGGCATCAGAATCATCCGTTTCAGCAGATAAAGCAGCGTTAGACACAAACAACCTAAGATCCCATGAGTCAAAATTCGGGGGTTCATCAATATCATCACTAGCAATAAATATTCTGTGATCTTGATTTGAAGATTTTTCTGCATAATGACCTGAATGTGTTCTAGGTTTATTCCTAGCCTCATCACTTTTCTTCTTATGACAGTCTTTAACCATATGTCCAGGTCGACCACAATAAAAGAAACTCTTTGACTCATTCCTATCAGATTGCATACCTTGATTTGGAGATTGTCTTCTCTGCAATGAACCGCCTCTATGCCATGAACCGCCTCTCTGCCATGAACTGCCTCCTCTGCCTCTTACTCCTGATCTTCCTCTCGCAGATCTATTATTTGACCACAGTGCCAAATATTTACTCTAAGGCTTCAGATTACCGCGCCTCTCTTCCTCTTGCAATAAAATACCTATCAGTTCTTCAAACGTGGGAGGTTTCTCCCTTGCTATAAGACTTGTTATGAACATATGATAGTCTTCTAGCATGCCATTTAAGGTAATAGTTACTAGATCAGTATTGGAAACAGTTTCCCCTATATTTACTAACTTGTCTTTCACCTCTTTAATGCGACCCAAAAATGAACTAACAGATTCATTTCCATCCATCTTAATGCCTAGCAATTTAGTTTTCAGGAACAAAATGCGATTTGTGTTGCTAGTTTCGTACAATGCTTTAAGAACTGTCCATGTTGCAACAGAAGTTGTAGCGTCTCTAATATGTGGAACTATGCTATCTTTAACGGACATGTGCAACAATATCTTTTCCTTGTTTTCGCGCTTCTCCCAGTCTTGGATCTATGCTGTTGTCGCACCTCCTACCGCTGTTGTCGCACCTCCTACCACTGTTGTCGAACCTGCAGCCACAACAGGTTTCAGTTCGGTTCCATTCACAATGTTCCAGACACCATAGCCCTCCATGAGAGTCTACATCTTGAATTTCCAGTTAATGAAGTTCGAGCCATCTAACTTGTTGGCTTCATTGAGGTAGGTCTCCACCAGCGGATTCGCCATCACTGCAATTTAGTCTCTGCAAGAAAATCACCAAGGATATGCAATGTTTTGTCGAGTGCTGAGCAATCCGTTGCTCTGCCTTTCGAATCTACTGATCCAACTATATTTCTATTGTCAACTTTAAATCATGCATGCATGCAACTTAATATCCAAAAATCTCCACTTTTTTTAAAAACTTATAACTCCCTCCTTAAAACAATTTTTTTTTAATAAACTTCAATCCTTTTACTAATCCACTTTAATAAACCTCCACTTTAATAAACTTCACCTCACAATTTCTTAACCACTTTAAGTATTAAAAAAAAAAATCCTTAAAAGAAACCTTTGTTTTAATACACATGCATGTATTCACTTTAACCACTTTTAATTTTAAAATATCTCCTTTATAACTCCACTTCAATAAGAAAAATCATGCAATCTAGGCATAAACCAGAATTAAACTCACGCATGCACATATAACCTTAAACTCCACACATGCATAACCTTGAACTCCACGCATGGACAGAATCAAACTCCACGCTTTTCAAAAATCTTTCATGCAACAAGATTTTCTCATGCACCACGCGACCTCCTCTGATTCTTCATAAAATATACCAAGATAAAATATACAATTTGCTTGAATTACTTGACTACGGGGAGTTCGTAGTTCTCGCACCTCACATTGTATTTGGCTGCGGGGAGTTCGCACGTCACTCGTTATTGGGTTGTGAGAATCCAGAAGGTAGTTCACACCCTTCGAATGGTCCGCCTATGGGAATTTTTCCGTCTCTTTGTGCTCGCAAGGCTGAGTAGTATTCCCTCGTACCCTACCAGAGGAGGGACCTGCGAACTTCAAGGATTTTCTCACCTTACTCCTCGTGGCTCTGATACCAAGTTAAAATATACGAGCAAAACACCACGGTGAGGCTACGCTCACTTCTTTGTATTCAATGAAGATGGATTACATATTTATATAGGAAAAGACTCTCCCGAGTCGGCTACATGCAAACCAAAAGACAACTAGACAAATGACTCTTAACTAAGAACTGACTCTTCTAACTGGCGCTTACAACTGGTGCTTATTACTGGCGCTTTCTCCATTATTTCTCCATTATTTCCAAGTGGTATATGATATAACCTATGACTTGGCACATGATGTAGCTTTTATCCTCGGTAAGCTACATTTTTTTATTTGTATATGGGAAATATCCCACATTGCTCCGGAGAGGCGATATTTTGTTGTTAAAATAGTCAAATGGATGCAAAAATTGTTGATGCATAACGCACCACTTTTGAGCCCCCTTTGTGAGCTCGTCCTCCATTTGTCTTGGGCACTCGGTTTTGGCTGACTTGTGTTCTATTGCAGGTGCTTGGCTCGGTGCTTTGATTGGTGTTTGGGCCCGTGAGGTAATTGGCCCATTTTTTTTGCATAAAAATGTTTGGTGCATAAGTATGTTCTTGGCCTCAACATTTGGCTTCGGGCTCTTATATAGGTTCGGTCTCTTATATAGGTTTGGTTTAGATAAATTTAACCCTTTATTTTTTATCAAACCTTAAAAACAATAATAAAATATTATTTTAAAATTATATAAAATAATTTTAAAATAATACAATTTCTATATAAAAGGAATTGTAGCATTTTTAGGCCCTTTTCAAAGATTGAGCAATTGTGAAAGAGAGATGGGAGGTCTCGACGATTTTGACAAATGCAAAGCAAGAATTTGAGATTTTGATGATAGAGAAGCTTGGCAAAAATCCCGAACGATTTAAAGGTACTTTGTGGCTAAAACACTTAGGTCAGGCGACAAGAATTTAAAGCTAGCGCAAATTGACAAAAAAAAATGGTTAGCGACACAAAGTTTAGAAATTTCAATATTTGTTCTAACATGTCCTACGAAGTCAAATGTCCATTTTTCAAATGCTTGAAGATCCCAAACAGGATGTAAGGGAAACTCATCCCTACACAATGGTATTCATCCATCATAATCTATGGCATCTTTTAAGGTAGTCATCCACCATAATCTTGCTTGTAATATCTTTTTAGAAGTTACTTTCCCTCTGACATTTCCTCCTGCAACTCCACTGTGGCATTCCCACAATATCATTGGCTGCTCGTGATCAAATACACATCATTGAAGATGTTTTCCAATCCTAATTTATACAACTGACATGCGATCAACTGATATTCAACAACACAGACCACCAGATCCCTCTTCTGAGTTATGGAATACCAATCAAGAATAGAACCAATAGTGAGAAACAATGCAATATCTAAAGGTAATCATGGATAGCCTCAATCTTAATAAGATATGCATCTGGGAGCTGGTCATCTACATATTTGCCACTCTCTCCTGATTCTAATCGAGAGAGGTGATTAGAGCCAACATTTTATTTCCCTGGCTTGGAAATGACTTCAAAGGAAAACTCCCGACACAATAAAAACATTATACAAATTATATCTTCTAACATATGGTTATTAACCATATATTTCTGAGAAAAATGATATGTAAAGAATTTAAAATGGCCTCTTAAAATATAATTTCTAAATTTTTTCAAATAAACCATTACCAAATCTTCCCTTTCAGCGGAAATGTAGTTGCATTCGGCCTAAGAAAGATTCATGCTAGCAAAATAGATGGTATCATCCAGGTTTCCTTCACTAGTTTGTGCAAGGATTACACCCAAATAAATACCAGAGGCATCAATGTGTACATGCAATTCCACATTCCAATTCACATATATGATAATAGGGTCACTAGTCAACTTTTCTTTGAGGGTATCAAAGGCTTGATCACACTATGGTTTCAAACTGAAGGATTCAAATTTATTCAACAATTTCTCCAACAGAGCAGTGATGCTTGCATAATTTCTGATAAATCTGCGATAGTAGCCAGTGTGGCATAACATTGACCATAACTATTTATCACTCTTAGGCAAGGGAATATTCTGTATCACAATGACCTTTGAAGGATCAACCTACACTCCTTCCGTACATACTATATGTCTCAGCATATTTTCAAAAGGTACACAAAAGATACACTTATTCAGGTTTAAATAAATGTGTAGTTGTATGCAACGATCAAACATTAGTCGTAGTAAACCTATGTTCTCCTTCAATACGATGCATATGGTCCAATAATCCATATATGCCTCAAGAAATTTATGAATAAAGTATCGAAAAGAAGCAATAACTATGTGAGAGAGGACAACTAGGGATATATTTAGACCAAAGGTAATAACATTATAAGAAAAAGAACCTCATTATGTAGTGAAGGTTGTTGATTAATTGGGTTGGTTGTCATTGATGTCAACACTTGAAGAAAGTCCGGTAGAGAATTTCGGTAGCACAAAKGTTTGGGTCATGGACYCAAGTTTGTTTGATGGATAATGTTATGAGTTTTTATATATTTGCAGGTAAGACTATTCTAGATGGATAGTACATGTCATGTCATTTCCGGTGGTATGTGGAAYGCCACATAACTCCTCACAGTTAGATATTTATGGCCATGTAAAKTTGGAGAAGCCTCATGAGTCATCTAGAAGCCCCAAAAGGTCAAACTAGTCAAAGTGTTTGCAAAAGAAATTATTTAAATAATAAAGTTAATGGAGAACTCCCTAAAATAAGGAAAGTGGGATGCTACATGAAAGTATAAATAAGAGGCAAGGATCTCTCATTTAATCACACTTGAACCTATTGAATATCATTGAATATCTATGTTGTTAAAGGTTATCTGGGCAGGGATTATTGATAGAGAAAAGTGCGGAAGAAAAAGTGTGGTAGGAAAAATGCGATAGAAAAAGTGCGGCAAAATAAGTGCGACAAAAAAAGTGCGATAGAAAAAGTGGAGCAGAAAAATTGCGACAGAAAAAGTGCGACAGAAAAATCACGGCAGAAAAAGTGTGGCAGAAAAATCACGGCAACAACATGGTTGGCGTCTATTTATAAGAGATATGGAACATCTTGTTTAAGGTATGTTTTGTGAGCTAGGGTTTAGCTCTTGAGATGGTATTGGATGTTCAATATTGCTGCATATATCAGATTTGTTGAGGGATATACTTGGTATTTTGTTGTTGGTATCTGGCATATGGGTATTGGTCTTTTGGTTGCGATGTGTTGTTGAAGTTGTTGGTTTAGCTTGAGGCTACATAACAGTGAGTTTGTGGCACATGGTTTGATGTAAGGGTTTATGGTATTTGGTTTATAGATAGAGTGGTGAATTGTTAGATAATTGTTGATGGTTATATTGGTGTATGTATTCGGTATATGGTTGAGGTACATGTTGGGTACATGGTTGAGACAAGTAGTTGATGAGTTGGCACATACATGAGGTATATAGTTGATGAGTTGTCACATACATGAGGTGTATATTTGATGATGTTGGTAAATCTTGATGAGTCAAGGTTGATGCATGGTACATGTTGGTTCAGGTTATTGGTACAGGTTGTTTGGTGCATATTCATTGGTATAGGTTGTTACAGGTTATTGATACAGTTTGACAGTGACAGGTTCACAATGAAAGTGGTTGATTTAGTGACAGTGATAGGTTTTCTACATTTGGCATTTATATTTCAGGGCGGTTGGATGGGGCAGGGATAGGTGGTTGTAGCCACCTTTCGTTTGTAGCAGGAGAACTTAGGGGGTTGTAGCATCCTTCTAGTTGTAGCCAGAGAATTGGGGAGTTGAAGATTCCTTCAGATTGTAGCATGAGAAACTAGGGGGTTGGAGCCTCCTTCCAGTTGTATCTGGAAAACAAAGGAAGTTGGTGTTTCTAATGAATGTAATTATTCAAGACATATAAGAAAAAACATTTTGTGGTTTTCTTCCACTTTGGGTTTCCACTTAAAAACACTAGTGTATTGTGTATGTGTATCATTTCTTATTTCTTCATTGTTTATTTACTCTGAAGTTATTGGATGATAATGATACACTGATATAACACTTGCATTATATGGTTAAAAATGATTAAATTTCTCTATTATTGATTCACCCTTCCTCTTAGTAATCCAACAATTAGTATCAGAGCTGGTTCTTTCATGAAACAATTTAACCAATGGAAGGAGATCATGGATTATTATGAGAATGGAGTACCAATGTTTAATGGTCAAAATGGTTTTAAGTATGATATATGGAGAAGAAGGACGAAAGTATTTTTACAGGCATAGGGACATTATATTTGGCTATCAATTGTTACATGATATGATAGTTCAAAAAGGGCAAAGACTGCAGCCAAGAAGGTATTGAAGAAGAATAAAAAAATAGGAATGGATTTCATCTGGGAAGGATTACCTAATCTGGTAAGAGAAAAGGTTGGTAAATGTTCATCAGCCAAAGAAATTTGGGATAAGTTACATGACATATATTATTCACCCATCACAAATTCAGAAAATGCCAAAAAAATGTAGATACAGATCAAGACGGATTATGTTCACCATGTCAAATAGATTCAAAATATGAAGAGTACATAATCACCAGAGAATCGATTAGTGATTTAGATAAACTAAGAGAAGAAAAAAAGTCACTCAAGAAAGAATTGATGAAACAAAAGGAAAGTGTTCAGATTTTTGAAGAAGCTCGACAGGTCATCGAGAACTTAAGAACTCAGCTAGAAGAAGCAAAAAAGATCGAAGAAAATCTTGAATATCAAAAGCAGTATTTGGAAGCCAGCATAGAAGCACAAAAGGAAGAAGAAGAAATGAGAGAAAATATATTGACAGGTCATATTAAGGAAATAACTAACGATCTAAACCATCTCGAGGCATATTTTGGTCAAGAAGATAAAGGACTTGAAGAAGAAATAATCACATTAAAAATTCATATTGAAGAAGTGAAAAGAACCGAAAAAGTCATGAAGTATCAGATAATGAATAAAGAAGAAGAGGTTGAGAAGCTTGAAGAAGAAATTGCTACATTGAGAAGTAAAATCATCAAGCTCAAAAAGAACGTTGAAGAGACAAAAACATCCACATCAGTTATAGAGAATGAAGAGAAACACTCTAGGTTGCTAGAAAAGAAGAATGAAGAAAATAGAAAGAGTTATGCAAAAGTAATCAAAAGAAGGAATCATGGTCAACCAAAATCTAAGAGAACTATTGAAGATACATCTTCAAGAAGACCATCCATGCTCAAGCCACAAAGAAGATTCAATTGTGATCATGATAAGTCAAGGAAAAAATTCAGAAGGACTACACCACAAAGAAGATCATTCACTCCCAGGTATGCAAATTTATTTTATGGTCATTGTTTTTATTGTACTAACTTTGGACATAAGGTTGCATATTGCAGGGATTATAAAATAATTTTTCAAGAAATAAATGCCCATGTGGCCCTACATAACATTGAATGTTACAAATGTCATAACTATGGACACATAGCTAGTGATTGTAGAAGCATGATCAATACTTCAATGAAAGATAACACTGATATCAGATGTAAGAAAGTGTGGATAAGAAAACACAAAGAACAGGTGAACAAAGACAAGGTCCCAGAGATTGCAATATTGGCAATAAAACGAGATGATGAAAATTCTATAGAGAAAAATAAATATGTCAGATACATAAAGGTTTGGAAAATAATTGAAAAAAAAGAAGCACAGGTAAATAAGGAACAGGTTCAAGAGATTGGACTTTCAGGCATTGTAGTGAAAGATGAATCCACAGATGGAAAGAAAGAAGTCAGAGATCAGAGATATGATGAATCTACCAATGAAGATGATGATGAATACACATCAGAGAATAAATTGTTCTGAGCCATCCAACTTAGAGACTCCTAGGTAATATGAATATTAGACAAGGGGATTCTATGCGATAACTATGACAGACCAAATTACCATCCTTCGAGTAGCTTGCAGAGTTTGAGAAGACAAATCTAGATAAGTCAGTTAGCATAAGTACAATTTGATGGATTAATCAAGACTTCATTATAGTATAGTGATAAATGGGTCATCATTATGGACAGTTGTGCAAGTAGAGTCTTAGACAGTATGGACGAGATCATGGATTCATAGATTGGTTCAAAGAGTGGTTCAGCGAAAAATGAACATTATCAGAATGGATGATAATTACATAGGAAATGGCTTTAACAATGCTAACAGATTCCCAATTGACAAATATTTTTTGGACACATGCAGTGCATACAATGGTTCACATTCAAAACAATAATGCTTAGAAACAACATTGAAAAAACTCCCTAGGAGCTATGGAAAGGAATACCAGCAAATGTGAAGAACTTCAGAGTATTTGGAAGAAAATGGTACATCAAAAGAGAATATGGAAGAATGGGAAAGGTTGTCTCTCGTGTGGAAAAATGATTACTTGTTGATTACTCAAGTACAAGGAAAACATACAAGTGTTACAATTTGAGGTTGAACAAATTTGTGAAAAACAACAATGTAACAATTGATGAAATAGGTGGACGCGGATTAAAGGAAGAAGAAAATGAATTAATGGAACAACTTTATGAAGAAGAAGTAGAAGATGAAGAAGAAGTAGAAGGGGAAGATGAAGAGGATCAGACAAAAGTAGAAGAGTAATTTCAGCAAGTGCCTCCAAAGACACCTAGAAAATGAGTACAAAAGAATCATCCTTCAGATCAGAATATTGGAAAAAAAGATGCAGGAGTTGAGACTAGAAGAAGAATATGTTCACCAGAACAAACATACCTAGCACTTTCATCTATGATTGAACCAAATTTTTTTGAAGAGGCTAGCAAGGATGGATTTTGGAATAAGGCCATGGATGAAGAATTAGATCAAATAGAGTATAATGACACTTGGGAATTGGTTCCAAGCCCAAAGAATAAGAATTTGATTGGCACAAAGTGGGTATTCAGAAATAAATTGAATGAAGATGGGCAGGTTACAAGGAAAAAAACTAGATTGGTATGTAAAGAATACACATAGGTTGAAGGAAGAGATATTTTCTCCAGTTGCCAGAATGGAAGCAATATGATTGCTCCTAGATTATGCATGCTCCAAGAATATTAAAGTGTATCAAATGGACGTGAAATCATATTTTCTGAATGGGAAAATTGAATAAGAAGTCTACATTGAACAACCATAAGGATTTCAGTTGTCAGAGAATGCAGGATATGTGTGTAAATTGAAGAAGTCCTTGTATGGTCTAAAAAAGGATCCTAGAGCATGGTACTCTAGACTGAATAAATATCTACAGTAGATAGGATTCAGAAAAGGAAGTGCAGACAATAACCTCTACATCAAGAAATTTGCAAAGGATATGCAGAATGAATTTGAAATGTCATTACTTGGAGAACTATCCTTCTTCCTGGGTCTTCATATAAGTCAAAGCAACCAAGGAATTTTTATTTCTCAAACTAAGTATATCAAAAAAATGATAAAGAGGTTCGGAATGGAAGATTGAAAACCAATTACCATTCCTATGCAAACCAATTGCAAGTTGAGAAAATATGATGATTCAAAGTCTACAGACCAGAGGAAATGCAGGTCAATGATTGGTAGCTTACTATATGTGACAACATCCATAACAGATGTAATGCAGGAAGTTGGACAGGTGGCACGATTTCAAACAACACCAAAAGAATCACATGTATTAGCAGTGAAGAGGATTTTCAGATATCTCAAAGGAACATAAGAGTTTGGATTATGGTATCCAAAAAGAAAGGATTTATCACTTATTGCCTACACAGATGCAGATTTGGCAGGTTGCATTGATGACCGACGAAGCACCAATGGAGCAATGTTCTACTTGGGTGAGTGTTTAGTGTCATGGTTAAGAAATAAAAAATAATCAATATTCTTATATAGAGCCAAGGCATCGTATATTGCAACATGAGCATGTTGTACACAGGTTCTATGGATGAAACAAAATTTGACAGATATACAGGTTGAGTATAATGATCCCATTCAAACCTATTGTGATAATACAAGTGCCATCAATATCTCAAAGAACCTGGTGTTGCACTCCAAGATGAATAAAATTCCAATAAAATATCACTTTCTACGGGAACAGGTTGCAGAGAAGAAAATCAGAGTTGAATATGTGGGCACAAAAGAACAAGTGGCAGACATCTTTACAAAATCGCTTCCACGTGAAGCTATTGAGTATCTTCGCCAGAGACTTGAAGTAATTTCTAATCCAAAATGAATTCTTTTGAATTCTTGTCTTATATGTTTTAGAGATACACGAGGAAGCACCATAAAGAGGAAAGTTTAGGTCAGGAGATCAATTTCAGGAAGAGTTCAGTCAAGGGGAGTATGCCCAAGCACAGTTCAGGTCAAGAGATCAGTTTCGGGAAGATTTTAGTCAGGGGAGTGTCCCTAAGGAAAGTTCATTTAGGGGGACCATCCCCTGATGGAAAGATACCTTTGTCATTGATGACAAAGGGGGGTATATTTATCAGATGCAGAACACAGAGGCATGGTTCCAGGGGGAGAGATTGTCATGGGGGGAGCATGAGTGATATGACTTTAGTATTGCAGGACATGAATTCAGTATTTCATCAGAGGGTTGCCATCAATGCCAAAGGGGGAGATCGTTGATTAATTGGGTTGGTTGTCATTGATGTCAGCCCTTGAAGAAAGTCTGACAACGAATTCTAGTAGAAAAAAGGTTTGGGTAATGGAACCAAGTTTGTTTTATGGATAATGGTATGAGTTTTGATATATTTGCATGTAAGCCTATTCTAGATGGATAACACATTTCATGCCATTTCCGGTGGCATGTGGAACATCACATAAACCCTCACGGTTAGAGATTTATGGCCATATGAAGTTGGAGAACCCTCATGAGTCATCTAGAAGCCCAAAAAGGTCAAAGTAGTTAAAGTGTTTGCAAAATAAATTGTTTAAATAATAAAGTTAATTGATAACTCCCTAAAATAAGGAAAGTGGGATGCTACATGAAAGTATAAATAAGAGGCAAGGCTCTCTCATTTAATCACACTTGAACATATTGAATATCATTGAATATGTATTTTGTGAAAGGTTATTTGGGTAGGTATTATTGATAGAGAAAAGTGCGGCAAGAAAAGTGCAGTAGGAAAACTATGGCAGAAAAAGTGCAG